>CAAKHD010009201.1:54477-65096 GCA_901007705.1 Fistularia tabacaria | reverse complement strand
TTTAAAAGGAGGGTGGGGGAGGGGGGTTTTTCCCCACAATTGAGGAAGAGGGTCTGTTTGCATAAAAAAGAATAAAAAAAAAAAAAAAAAAAAAAAAAGTGCAGACCAAATATTGAAGGAGTAAAGCTAGTTGAAATCCTAAATGGACCGAACAAACATCACATTGAGAACATCACGTTAGAGAGGGGACTGAATGCGCCAAAAGATGCATTTCTCTTTCTCTCTGAAAAAAGGCATTAATGGGATCTCATTGGTTTACTGAGACATTCCTCCTTCCCTGACCTGTGCCACTAAAAGTGTTTCTCATCTCTAAGCCCACAAGTTTTCTTTCTTTCTTTTTTTTTTTTTTTTGGAGCAAGCTATTTAGACCGATGCTTGTGGGGAATGCTGGCCAGGGCTACTGAGGTCTTGACTTTTGAGAAAAAAAAATCTGTCTGTCACTTGGCACAATTGTGCAAAATGGTGAAATTTAGCTTCTCGTGCATTGAGCTCATTGCACTTAAAACCCTGCAAATCTCTTGCCCGTTTCACAAATAAAGAAAAATAAAGAATTGAAAAAAACAAACAAAAAAAAACTTGATCATGTGGCACAATTAAGAAAAAAAAAAAATTGAATCGCATACAGCTGTGTCATGTCTCAAAAGCAAAGATTAATAGTCTCATCAGCCAGTCTTGTGCCAGGATGCAAAGTGGATGGAATAGTGGGGGGACACATGCACACACACACACAACCTAAACCTTAAGTAACTCACTGCCAATAAGTGTGTGTATATGTGTACTTGCGTAAATGTTACAGTACAACAGTGACTTGATTGTTTGGAGAAATAAGATCTGACTAGCTCGGTAGCTCCTAATTGCCTCAGTGCTCCCTGCAGAGATACCGCTTTTCCCAATTTTGCACAAATACCTGCACATCAATGAAACATACACGCAATCACTTTCTAATGTCCCCAAGACTTCAAACAGCAAATATCTAGAGAAAGAAATAAAAGGTGTGATGTAATGTGGAAATATTTTCATTGTGAGTGAACACAAGCATGCATGCACACACGCACTCGCACGCACACACACGCCCAGTGATCTCATAAGGAAACCAATGCAAAAAAACACTGTTCTGTCTAAAAATCAAGATGTTGAAAGGGGAAGTGGAAGATGGGGAAACACGTTTTAGTTTGGATCCGGAGCCCAAAGCTGTAAACAGTCAGAAAGCCTTGCAACGGTGGGCAACAACATTGGGGCTGGTCATTGTACAAGCACCCCCAAGCAGCCAAGCACATAACCATGGTGACAGTGGCAGGAAAGGTGAGGATTGCCAGTCAATGACAGATCTTACTGGCAAGGGGATTCAGTCGCACTCCAAGGTCAGTCACTCTCCTCCGGATTCTGGGGATCTATGACTTTGACATGGGTGAATGGGAAGTGGCCCCTTCGTCCATTCACCTCCCCCTCCCACTGACCGCTGATGTTCATACGCGTAACCTTAACAATGTCACCAACCTGAGGAAAAGGCAAGACAGGGAATCAATGTTACAGGAAGAAACCATGTAGATAAATCTTCAATAAAAATGGCAATTACAAGATTTTAAATCATAATTTGCTGAGTCAAACCCACATTAAAACAGCTTAAAGTAGGAATATCGTCCATTATTGTTCAGCGTAAACACCAAATTAGAATCTTAATTTTCAGTCACAATATTTTTGTATTGCTATTACAACTTTACCTGTGCAAATAATGATGTTTAACTAACAAAAAAATCCCTATTATTCATTCATGGACCCCTCGAAAATGCATCTTTAAAAAAAAAAAAAAAAATCCTCTCCTCAAATAAAGGACAAAAACGACAACTTGGACATGGGGGCAGAAGGCACACTGGCTCCCTGTCCCCTACGGAGGAAATTCAAGAAGCCCGAGCCACCCACACTAGAGGGCCCTACTGCTGCTCTGTCCCGGTCACCTCTGAGAAACCACGGCAGAGCACATAATGTCCCACTTTATATTCAGAAGTTTGCCATGACCATCAGGTGCAGCTGCTGCCTCTACGTGATGAGAGTTTCTAAAGCCATCTTAGGATTCAAAAACTAGCATCCTTAAGACTGAGCTAGGTGTCGCAGTGGCAAAAATCGCAAAGAGAAGTACAGGTGGTGGCCACGGTGATGAAGTGAGGCTCTAATAACTTGGAAAAAGTTACCTGAAGGAGACTAGGATGAAGAGCAAGAGGATTTTAAAATCATTTATGCACCAAATGTACTTTATCACAAGTATGTAGGAATCTGAAATAAGCAGAAATCCCTCGATTCATTTTGGGCATGTGAAAATATTTTACTAAATGTTTAAATGTAATTTTACATTTTGCCGTTCTTAAAGTTAAAACTGACACAATGTCAGCTGTTGTCTGTACTCCATAGATGTTCTGAAAGTGACAGAACAAGCTGCATTTGTCACAAATGTGACAAGTGTCAATGTTGAAACAGAGGCACTAGTTGGAAAGCAGCCATTACCATGTAACTGTTAGGGTTACTGTTATGATTAGTGTGATATCATTTGTGCCTGTTCCTCTCAACCCTCACACCCCACGTCTCTACCACACCTTCTCTTCCTTCCTAGTGCTTTGTCCTTTTCTCTCGCTTTCTCTATCTACCCCAAGCGGTCAAGGCAGAAGGCCGCCCACATTGAGCTCAGATCTGTCTGAGGTTTCTGCCTGGTAGAAGGTCGTTTTTCCCTCGTAATCGTTACAAAATGCTTACTCATGGGGGAACGTTGGGTTTCTGTAGGTCATTCGAAAGGCCATGATCCAGACCTGATCTACACGTAAAATGCCATGAAACAACTGGATTGTGATTTGGCGCTATATAAATAAAATCAGACAGGACTTTTGAAAATATTAATCAAGAGAGTTTTCATATTGGCCAAAATGTATTCAGATAAAGACGGCTGTGAAAGGCATCACAGATGGAATACACCAGTTGGGTTAAAGTCAGTTCTGACGTCAAATCAAAAAAAGGAGCAGGACTGCTGGGTCACTCAGTTTGATGACATTTGAAGTGTGTGTTGCATCATCAAGTGCGATGAGAGAGACTTGGATAACATTTTTTTTAATTAAGTTCCTTATTCTAAATCCAGATTGACATTGGATTTCTGTACAATTTGTGAAATGAAACTTCTAAAAGGTCCAAGCCAAGTTCCTGTTCTTGCTGGTGAAGCTAGTAACATCTATACTCTTGCTCAAAAAAGGAAGGTGGACTATTAAATTCAACACCATATCATCGTCGATTAAGTTAATTAGGTTGCGCTGCTCCCTATTTGCGATGAGCTCAGCAGTGCAGCCATCTCTCCGGAGTCATCCCTGCTGCATTCAGTAAAGCACTGAGAACACACTTCCAATGATTATTGAGCATGAAATTGGCAGTCGGCTAGGCGGTGATTCCAAATGCAGCCTCTGGGTTGTAAGGCACCCATTGTACTGCACATCATGCCAACAAGACAACCCAAGCTGCACTGATCCCGGGAAACGTGCAAAAACTAGCAAATTGAACGAGTCATTGTTATTCTGGTTATGGAATATGTACGGCAAAAAATAAGTAAAAACTGGGTTCACTGCTTTGTGTCCAAAGCAAATTCTAAAATGAATGAAACCGGAGCTTCTGAACAGGCGGGGAGAAACTGGTCTCTAGCAGCTCGTGCCCCAAAATTTCATTGCCAGTTTTATGTAATGTCATTAGATTGTAACAAGGTGTCAACACAAGCTCCTCCATGACAAACCAACGAGTGAAGGTGTGAATCAACATCTGTGGTGCCAAATTGAAAAGCTGTTTTGACACAGGTTGAGCACAATTCTGTCTGGAGAGGCATGCTAACTCCTCAATCTCCTCTCCTACTTATACCTCTGTGAGCACAATCGTGATAACACCCCATTCTATCTTTTAAATCTGCACACTCATATTCACAAAGTTCCATATCATGGAAAAAGCCATAATTAGAAAAGGAAAGGAAAACACTGTACTATAGACCGATTGGCCTGTTAAAGATTAACATCCGTCAGCCCAACTTGTCCCCAAAATTGCACAACAAACAGACGACTAAAGCGGAGTGGAGAGCTGTCACTCAGATGGGTGACAGATTGCAAAACTCAATTTGACCCCAATCTGGTGGAGCCATATGTTTTATCATGATTAGAGGAAAGATTTCTTCTATCATCGTCGGCCTGATTGAATAGAATGCAGAGGGCACACCGGTTTTACAATTTAAAAAAGTTGTCGTCCTTGAGATGATTTGCAGCAAAAGCCTCTATTATCATCACCATAATCATCAATATATATAAAGAAAATCCTTTCAGTTATAATTACATCACAAACAATTTGATTCGGCAATAGTTATTATCGTTCCCTGTTTTGACTGCCTGAAATGATAAAAAAAAAAAAAGGATAAAGGTATAAGATATTTGAGCATCTAGTCAAAGATGCTTTAGTTTATATTTCCTTCCTTTCTGCTGTCTGTAATGGCAAGTTTCTCCTGGCTTTCTGCTGGGAATCCTAATTACTGCCTTTCTTTATTGTGTCCCTGCAATCCCAGACGCCACTGGGTTTCTAATCTTGCAATTGAATCATCAAATAGAAATAGAAACAAAATTAATCTGGTTTCATCCAAGAACGCAAATTTTAGCTGATGCTTTTATAACACCTTGACTAACATAATCACCTTACACCTACCTTACAACAGAAAATGATTAAGATCCTGTCTAAACCAAAAACTACCGAAATGCAAAAACCTGGCCCGACAATAAATATTGGGCGAGTCCACCAAGAAGTGAACAAAGACTTGTTTCACTTTTGGGATAACAACAAGAATAAAAACCGTTGTATTAAACAGATGCTGACGATTAGCAATGCTTCTACAGTGAGTTACTGAGAAAGCACATACATAGAAGAGTGTGCCTGAACATTTGCAAGCTGATATTACCGTGAAAACAAAGTGATAAATAGCACCTAAAAAAAGTTCATGACATTTCTAATTTCAACACGAACTGTACCACTGAGGAGTCCAAAACCCTGTTGACGTCATTCAACTAAATGTATTTTTAGGGGATTCTGGCCTTGTTAACTGGAAGTTGCTGATATTCCTTTCGTATCAAGATGATCGATCGTCTTTCACATAGAAATCCTAATCATAAAGTCTTATGACTGTGTAAAAAGACAAATATGAAAGAGCAGTAAACATTTTAGTTAGTCAGCTGCTAATTGCCAATAACGATAACATTTCATGAAAAAATGTGGATATTTCGGACCAACTGCTGCTAAGTTGGGCAAGCACTTTATCCTGCATGATCACTGTTGTGATCATGCAGGATCACAAATCAAAAAACACAATAATTACATGCATTTTAATCATTCTTGGGACATCATTAATGCACACGTTGACATGGGCTTAAATAAGAACAGGACTGGGGACTGAGACCCAAAAACAGAAAGTTCCCAGTACTTCAATAAATATAGTGTCACAGATAGTTATTAATTGTGTTTACTTAATTTAATGATTATACTGCATTGTCATGATGACCATCCTAATTGCAATGTAAAATACTGGCATGTTTACTAACTTCCCTCTGTCTCAGTGGACATGCTCTTAATTAGTTGCTCGCTAGCTGGGATGGTGTCTTAACGTGCATTACAATACATTCCAGCAACCAAAGAGACAGGCTGAAATGAATTTATTCATTCATTCTCTATTGCACTTCCCCCACACACAGGGTTTCAGTGCTACTTGAGTCAGCTGACATCGGCTGGCGCCCCCGACCATTCACCTGACAAGCACAGGGGGACTTAGACGTATTCATGCTCTCATTCACACCTGTGGGCGATTTAGTCGCCAGTTAACCTGCTGCAGGTTTTTGAACTGATTCTCTTCGAGAACCCTCCGGAGAATCCATGCGCGCTTCAGGTAGCAATACTCACAACTACACTTCACATTAGCACAGGTTAAAGCTAAACTCCAGTATCACTCAGAAATATTCTCACCCGTGACAGATTCTAATAACACTCAACAAAATCAAAATTACATTTAGCCAAATGCCACATTAGCTAACTGAACTGACAACAGGCTCCCTATTGAAGAATGCCATGAGATTACATGTAATAGAGGAGTGCTGCTTGTCGGTCAGTGATGAAGTAACTGCACCCCTTGACAAGAGTTTAACATAATGGTTTATGGAAAGTCCTTCCTCATAATTATGTCGCCTTTATTCATCCACAGAAAATTTGGGAAATAACAATTAACGGGCACGCCAGGACAAACAATATGCATTTTTTTTGTGCTAAGTAGGCCCACCTTTTATTACTATATAGCTGTATTAACAGTAACCCCAAACATATTAAACTTTCTGTTGACCCATCTACGCAGGTGAATAGCTAGTTATAAACACACACTACACTGCATTTCAGATAAACGTGTAAACAAAACACATACCCAGAAGACGTTCATTTAAGATTGTTTCTAGAGCTCCTTTAATTAACTGGCAAGATGGCAACTTCTGAGTGGCAGCCGACTTACAGTGTGGAGTTTGGGTCATAATTGAAGAAACAAGACAAAATTTTCACCTCTTGGTTCAGTAAACGGGGGATCTTTGTAGTCAGACATTTGAGCACATTATCCTGAATACTGAGCAACATTGATCAACATATTTTACCATTTCCTAGCATTCTATCAGTCAACAATGAGAAAATGACCGTATGATTGATCAGCAATGAAAACGGCGGCTATATACAGCCCTTTTTGATTCTTGGAAAAACACCTCCCTCGCTCTTCACAGGACGGTTATCTTAATTTTGGAAATACACTTCCCTCGCTCTTCACAGGACGGTTATCTTAACATTTAATTATCATTGCATTGAATGGAGCTTTCCATCTCTGCCAGATGTGGCTGTTAACAAGACAAGGAAGGTAGCAGAAGGTGCAAATAGAAGCCAGATGAGTCTCACTGAAACTTTGAACCGTGAATCAGTTTGTGTCAGTTTGTAATATTACCTGGAGCCATACCTGCGGAAGCAGCTTTTAGCTCAACTAGTCACAACAATACAATCAACTTCAAACAGACTTATAACTTTCCTATTTCTACCATTGTTTTCAAATAGCAGAAGATGAATCATTGGATTTACAACTCTAGCACTGTGGTTACATTTTGAAACACTACAGCTTTGATGGAAGGCAGTTTGGATGGGCTACTTGCCCTTTGTTCAGCCTCTCTTACGTCAAAATTAAAAAATTGACCAGGGTCATAAATGGGAAGAAATGCTAAATTAAAAAAATAAAAAAGGAAACAGGGATAGTGGAAATAAGCAAGACGTCTAGATCTTATTAAACAGGGCTCTGCGGTTATCTTGTTTCTGCACAGCAAAGCACCACACCACAAATCAGAAGAGCAAAAACAATTAGCGAGCGTCATTGACTGAATTCTACCGAGCCACCAAAGGTCGTTCCAGATACTTCTGTGGGAAAAAAAAAGGACTAAGAACACAATTGTAAGTGAGCACCACCCTGCAGGTCAGAGATATTAGCTTTGTTAACTATCGGCATGCAGTTTAAAAAGGCGACAGATAAAATACCTTAAATAATGTTTGCAATCAAAGAGGTTTATGAATATCTGCTGTGCCCTCACAAGAAAAGTCCATGTGCTAAGAAATGCAAAAGCCCTGTTGCCTATTTAGCAGACGGCTGTCTCCCCAAGTTACTGACCCTGCACTGAAGTAAAGTACCCAACAGACAGAAGTGGGGCTCCACTTGACTGGGATTAGAAATCAGGTCACAACACTTCTTTCAGGCTCCCTGTCCATCTCCAATTTCCAGCTGCTGCAGAACATTTCACAATCTGGGTTTATAATTCTGAGAATAAAGGGTGTATAACATGGATTTTCACTCAATCAGTGTCCGATATAATGCCACCCTCCGGGGCGACAAGTGTTTGTTGCTCAAGGATACCCGGTAGGCTGCATTGAATAGGTCAAATATCTGGAATTCCAATTACAGATATGAACACGAGAAGCAACATTCAGCCAAATAGGATGGCAGTGTGTCACACAATTTATATGAAAAGGAATGCAATTTTCTAGAAGGTAAAAGGGAGAAGTAGCCGCAGAAATATCTGGAGAGAGACATCAGAGAATAAAAGGGAAAGTTGATTTAAAAAAAAAAATACCTCTAGAGCCAGAGCTGTTTTGTCATAAGCACATGGCACACGTTTCTGGATGGCTTTTGCCATGACGGGTCCGTTTTGCATGGATGGCAGAGGGTTCATAACTGCCCCTGGTGTGCCTGGAGGCAATGGAGAAGGTGTCTGCGGTTGAGCATAGGCGTGGACGAGGGCGTGGGAGGGTTCGGGGATCCCATAACTGTTGGAGTTGCGAGATCCGTGGGTCGGCTGGCCCGGATGGGGCGAGGGTCGTACCAATTTCTCCACATAGGGCACAGGGATCATACCAACGCGGCCCTCTTTGCTCTTGGCACTCCACCACTGCTCCTCTGGCTTCTCCAGAATGATAAGGATCTCTCCCTTCTTGAAGGGAAGGTCCTCCGCGTCGCTGCCAGTGAAGTCATATAGCGTCCGCACATACTCCAGGTTGTCCTCTGGGCCGCCCATGGGCTGGATGGGAACGCTCACTGTGCTTGGGTACCTTTGGGGATCATTTCGAGGCAAAAGAGTGAAATATAACAACTGTGGTCAAAATGATGACTTGGTACACTGGGATTAGTTTCACATCTGAAATCTCTTGAATTTGTCTCGGTTTGGTTAAATACAGATCCAAGGATCCATTTATGACTTGTGCATTTTCAAAGGGAACTCTGTCAATTTTTTCAAAGATCGAAAGATCAAAACATATTGAAGATACTGGAGAATCAACACTAAAAGTGTTGAACAGGCCCTATCCCTCGAGTCGTCATACCGCAGACATCGTAAGCTAAATAAAGGCGCTTTTAAACAAAAGCCTTCATAAGAATGTTGCCTGGCGATGTGGTTATTTCCAGCCGGAGTTCTTGGAACATCAGACCAGAAAAACATAAACAAGTAAACGATTGAGTCAACTGGATATGCAGCGGCGGCGATGGCGTGTGCAAATGTGGCAAAGTGGATGCTTCTTATCGTGACTCGAGACCTCAGAAAAGTGGGTTAGCTGTGATAAAAAAAGACAACCCAGTTTAGTCGAGAGATTACAACTTTGCACTGGAGGATAAGAGGCACCAGCAGTGTCAGTATCACATCACCACATACATGTTGACCAGAGGTCCCCCTAGTGTCATTCCTACCTGGGAGCTGGCTCTATCAGCGTGGTCGTGTCAAGGTAGTGGATTTTATAGAACTCCAAGAGGGCGGGGAGATGCTCGAATTCTTGATCGCCTATCTTGAACCTTTTGCTGGGCAAGGAGTTGATGATATAGTGAGACACTTTGGAGTTTTCAGACACAGACAGCACGTAGTCGCCCGGGCAAGTCGAAGAGTCTCGAACGAGAAACATGCCGTGTCTCTGTCCTTGTAGCCGGTTCTGTGCCTCCTGTCGTGACACGGGTCCGAAATACCAAGCGGCCCGATCGGATGAATCAAACCGAGCATTTGACATGTCTGTTTGAAAATAAGTTATTACAAACTAGATTAAGAAAAGCAATAAAAGTTGGGATTGTTGGATCTGGCCAGTCACTGTAGATCGGCGGATTTCGATGATGCAGGGCAAGGCATTCGTCGTCGCCCCCCACCCCACCTCCACCCCGAAGCTGTCGGACAATGTCTGCACCGGCACTGCGGTCTCCAGGAGACCTCCGATCAAAAAAAAAAAAAAAAAAGATAAATCAAAACGCTGGCGAGGTCAGAGGTAGGCGGCAGCCTTAATCCAATTCCGGATCATGCTGTTGGTTCCGGCGATCCGCAACGGAGAGACTGCACGGTCAAAAATGGGGAGGAGGGAAAAAAAAAAGAATAATGGCAGATAAACATCGAAGAAGGCCAAAGAGACAAACGATCGCTGACGCTTCCCCTTTTCGTGGCGCCTTCCGAGAAAACACAAAAAGCTTCCCCCTCCGATCATGTAGCTCCGTCGGTCTGTGTCAGAGCTCAGCACGAATACGGCGGTGTCCGCCTTTTTCTTTCACGTCCGGTAAATCCTCATGCCTTCAGAGAGAGAGAGAGAGGGGGGGTAAGATGGATGGATGGGTGGGTTCGGGGGGGGGGGGAGGTTGCCGGTTAATTCGTCCCCAGTTCCCGAGTCGGAGCGCGGCTGAAGCGGCACGGTAAGAAAAATGGCGGCCGGCAACACGTCTTCAGCAGAGAAGAGAAGAGGAGAGGCGAGGCGGCGGCTTCGTCTCCGGCGCCTGCATCACACGGCCTCGGCCGTTAATTGTGAGCCACCCCCCTCCCCGGTGGCTCCCGCGGGGATCCCTTATATAATCGATACTTGTCTCCCTCCACCACCGCCAACACCACCACCGATTTTGGCCTCTTTCTCTATCTCCCGTCACCCCCTCCCTCCTTTGCAACCCCGGGACGCGAGGAGACTAAGAAGAAAAAAAAAAAAAAAAGAAAAAAAGGGGGGGGGGGGGGGGGGGGGGGGGGGGTCCGGGGGGGGGCGGGGGGGGGGGGGGG
>CAAKHD010009201.1:2273-42527 GCA_901007705.1 Fistularia tabacaria | reverse complement strand
TAAGGAATTGGGGATTTTGTTTGGTAAGCGTCATTATCCACACACACACACACACACACACACACACAAAATCAATATTTCATGTTTCCAAAGCAGACACAATTGTCACCAATAGACTATTCTGAAATAAAAACAAAGCATTTTTTCCACATAAAGCTTTTTCTTTTTGTTTTTAAATAACTCTTTCAAAGGTTTCACAGCATCTCTTTGTCAACATACATTATCCTTTAACAGTAACTATGATACAACTAAAACTGCACTAATCATAATCATGGTGGTAGATGTACATGAGAAAAATTAGCAAATCTAGATATTTGCATGTTCCACTACAGGTTACTCTTTACAGTACTTCAACAGTGCAAAAAAATCCAGGAATCAGCTTCTAGATCAGCCAAAATCTTAGTTTTCTAATAGGTTTATGCTGATCCTCTTTTGCCATCTACATTCAAATTTGATTTTACTTGAGTTAACTTCAATATGATTGATAGGTAAAGTATCAAATTTTTGAATCACTGGGGGAGAACACCAACAGTTTTGGTATCCAAGTGTCTTACACATGGACTGACAATTTGAGTTACTGAGATGCTGCAGCATTCTGTAATTTAAATCAAGAACAGACCAGTTTCTGTCTTTCTTAAAATAGACTGGGGTAGACAGGAAAGTTTCATGGACTCACATCCTACCTGATGCTTCAGTACCTGCCACTACCTGAAAAATAAATGAAGAGAAGCTGCTGGACAAAATGTTTAACGGGGGGTCCTTAATATTAAAGTACATAATCAGTAAATTGTCAAAGCAAACGCGATGGTTTCTCACAGTTAATCTTAAATTCAATTGTCATATAAATATATATATATATATATATATATATTGCTGTTTGTTTTTATTTTTACTGGGAATCAGAGGTTTATCTCGCATTGTTTTTGTTTTTTTCTGGTTATAGCAACCGTTTCTATGTTGCAGAAGTTGCAAAGACAAGCCGAGAAAAGTAAAAAAAACAAAACAAAACGAAGCATGCAAACACAAATAATGAGAATGAAACTATCGCCAGACATTCTCAGTAAATAGTTATGTAGGTGCACAGCAGATACAGCACTTTCTCTCCAGCTTATGATCATGGTGAAAAACAATTTCCATGGGGTGGCCTATAGTATTTCCAGAGCATGTGCGCTTGTCTATCTTAAAAATGTTATCTATTATACACAACTTCTATATGTGGGTATTATGTGACTACTTGGCAATAACTTCTCCTGCATGAGTTGCACCTCACGAGGGGAATCTTCCCCTTGGTGAAAAATATTCAGTGCCAAAAGCAAAGTTCTCTCACACAGGCAAGAATGCAGACATTCTTTTACCAGCATAAGTGATACATGTCCAACACTGGTGTAGATTTATAGTTGAGGAAGTAATGTCCACTCCTCAAAAGTCCAGAGGAGCTTAAGCCGTTTAGTGAGCACAAATCCTTGAGCTTCACTGGAAACCGAAGCCTTGTGGTTTTCTTCAGAAAACGGTAGCTTTTTCCAGGTGAAACCATGAGGTGCAAGTAGAGACTTGTTTTCTTTTTTAGCCATGTGCAAATGACCGACTTATTATTCAGGCTCCAGATGGAGTGCAGATCTTTCAAACGCAGAGCCCTGATTGCAAGGCAGTAAGGCGACGTTCAATGTACTCCTTACCTGTCAATAGAGGAGGAGCAAAAACAAAGATTAAGAATTGCGTCACTGTCAGATAATCACTACAGGTGCCAGAGACGCTTACATTTGCTAACACTGAGAATGTCTTCCTGATCAGTGAGCAGCAAAGACAGTCCCTCCATTAGCAGGAGAGCTTTGTGGTAACGCTGGATAGATGCTTCCCCCTGGTGGAACATCTCATCCAATGCAGTGTCCTTGACCTTTCAAAGAAGACGTCCATATTAACACAACGGTCCTGAGATATACGCTAACCACTGCCTCAAAAATGATAAATCAGTGACATGGAGCACTCACAGGAGCAACAGACAACAACATGCTTCATAACAAATAATGGGGCTAGTGACCCCACAGAGTATCTTTATGGACATGCGAATTTCCTATATGGGGATCAATAAAGAATTATCTTATGCAGTCTGTTATGTTCCTTTTTTTCCAGTCGGTCATATTTTTTCCTGGCTTACCATTTGCACAGTGTGGCTGAACAGCAGCCGCTCAGCTGTGATAGATGTAATTTGGTCCATTAAGCGGTGCTTCTTGGAAAAGAAGCACTCCAGACGGTTGCTGAGTGAACGACAGGATGCCACACTGGACTTGTACAAATCATTCAGCCTCTTTACAACTGTATATGAACAGAGGATTTGAAAAACTAGATTTGAGACCAAGGCTACTTATGGACATTTAGTTTCTATTGAAAGTGTCTCTTATTCCATTAAATATACAAAGTCGATATCTTTACAAGCGTGTAGAAGATAAAAAGGCTTGTACCTTGTTTGACTGTAGTGGATGGGTAGAGCTTGCCCTGCTTGACCTGGTCCATGGCTGTGTGTATGGCAGTGGACAAGAGCTCTGCCGTTTTAAGGTAGAGAACCAGCTGCTCTGCATAACTGAGGAGACAATAACACACATGTACACACAATACACAAAGCTGTTTATAAGATACTTTCAATCAGATTTCTGATGAGATCATTGCATTGGAAATATTTAGAGACAGGAAAAAAAAGACAGGAGGCAAGACAAGCAAAGCTGCAATTGATTTGACCAGTCAGGATGGCTTGCATCTGCACTGACTAATAATTCAGAATGTGGTTTGTCTTTGAACCAAGCAAGCTTTTTTATGATCTACTGTGGCAGGAAGTAGGAAACCGAGATAGCAGGGACAGGGACAAATTATACCCAGATATCAACTTTAAAATAATATATCTAAATTAGATAGATACTTAAATTGCCTGACTAAAGTCACAGCTCTAGTTATTAAGATCGTACCTCCACTCTCGGCTAAGTGAGCTTATCTGATCCGCTACCAGGCTCTGCTGCTGCAGGAGGGAGGGGTGAGAAACACCATCCCTTTCCCCAATCAATGCAGACCCACGGGCTCTAGCAACCTCCATCAGACAGTGAGCAAAATCCAACGTGAAACGTAGGCTTTGCACAGTGTCTGTATGCTCCTGCTGCAATCCATCCAACACAGGCAAAATACAAAAAAGGGATGTGAGAAGGTGACAAGATATTTACACTGAATTCACCAGAGCGTAATTACATATTCACACTGAATTAATCAGAATTTCAAAGTATTTTGAAATACACCGGAGACAAACATTTAAATTGACACCGTCTCTATTTATTGGACGGATGTAAGGAATTTCTGATTTTAACATTTTGTGAGGATGGAATCCTGACAAAACCAACAAAGGCAAGTGATTTGGGATTGTAAAATGCACAGAATCCAAGGTAAAATTGCCTTTACCAGAAGTGTATAAAACCCATTTCTCACCTCCATTAGGGTCTCTTCAGGTAGCTCAGGAACCTCAAAGGTTACAGCACCAGCCATGTTGGCTGTGATGGGATCAAAAAAACTGTAACGTGGGCTAAATGAAACCTCAGTCGTGTCCAGATAGGTGGGTGTCTGGTGGTAGCGACTTGTGAAGGAGCCTGCAGGGCTGACTGAAGTGAAGGAGCCTGCAGGAACCAGGAAAAACCATGGTAAAAATGACATACAATGAGATGTACCACTGAAAAAATTGAAAGGACTAATTTAAGTAATACTTTTCGTGCCGTGTGTGGCTTGCATTTCAACATTTCATACTGGTGGTATTTTGATTTATACTTAATTATGTATTGATTTTTTTGAGATCTTTACAAGTTAATGAACAAAATCTTTCACCAAGCACATTTATCTCATTTTCATAAATTTCTGGAAGCACATAAGACCATGACATTTAATCAAATTTCCAATGATTTCCTCCGTGGGAAGTGGAAGAATGTGCTCGGGGTGCTGTGATGTATAGATCACAGAACCAAATGCAAATGCAGAAACGTAAATCTTTCTCCTTCTTCCAGAAACTGAAGATTAGACTTTACAACTACAGCGATGCAAGGAATACTTCCAAGACCTCCTAAATTCTGACGGCATGCCTTCCAATAAGTCCAGAGTCGGGGGATGATTTCTGGGGTTATCGAGTTAGTCAGCACTGTCTCGTCAGCGGGACCCCGGGGCTGGATGAGGTCCGTCCTGGGTTCCTTAAGGCTCTTGATGTTGTGGGGATGTCCTGACTGACACGCCTCTGCAACATTTGTGTGGATGGCGGGGACAGTGCCGCTGGATTGGCAAACTGGGGTTGGTATCCCCAAATTTGTTAAAAGGGGGATCAGCGTGTGTACTCCAACTACCTGGGGATCACATTCCTCAGCCTCCCTGGTAAGGCCTTCTTGGCTGTGCTGGAGAGGAGGCTCTACCAAGTCATTGATTTTCATACCGTTTGTCACAGTTTCTGTTCATAACCTTTATGGACCAAATTCATAGGTACAGCCAGGGTGCTGAGGGGATCTGGTTTGGTAGCCACAGGATTGGGTCTCTGCTTCTTGCAGATGATGTGTTCCTGTTGGCTTCATCAGTCTGTGTCACTGGAGCGGTTTGCAGGCGAACGCAAAACGGACAGAATGAGGATCAGCACCTCCAGATTCAAGACCATGATTTTCAAAAAGGTGGAGTGGCGGTGCGGCGTCAGCAGCTATGCAGACTCGTGGGGGAGAAGGAGCTGAGCCAAAAAGCAAAGCTCTCAATTTACCGGTCGTTATATGTTCCCACCCTAGTGACTGAAAGAACAGGATCAACAATCCAAGCAGTCAGGTGAATCTTTGCCACTGGGTGTTCGAACCCTCCCTTAGAGATAGAGGAGTAAGATGAGGTGGCTCGGACATCTGGTCAGGATGCCTCCTTGACACCTCCCTGGTGCTCTAGGCATGTCCAACTGAAAGGAATACCCGAGGAAGACCCAGGACAAGCTGGAGGGAGTATGTGTCTCGGGTGGCCAGGGAATGCTGTAGGATCCCCATGGAAGAGCTTGATCAAGTGGCCAGGGAGAGAGAAGTCTGGGCCTCTCTGCTTCGCCCCTGTGACCTGACTCCAGATCAGGAGTAGAGGATGGACGGATGGATGGACTACTAGGATAAATTATGTGTATCTCACTGTACATACCTGAGTATTTCCTCTGTCTGGAGGTATGAGGTGGGGTGCTGCCAGTGGGAGGAGAGCCAATGGTGAAGACCACCTGTGCAGGGCTGCAGGAGCCAGGTGCAAAGCATTCCCCGCCACCTGGGGACACTTAAGAACAGACAGTGACAATGATTGAAGGTGAAGAAATGAGCACTGCTAAATACTGCAACTGAATATTTGGCTTGCTATATTGTTAAAGCCCCCTATTATTCTGAAAACACACCTTCACTCTTCTTTCCTTGTACTGTAATACCTTGACTTGTGAGTTGAATTTGCCTTGACCAAGCTGGTAACTCAATTTGACTGTATATCAAATTAAATTTCCCCATTAAAATGAACAGAAACGCTATTTATCCCTTCCAGCACCTTGGTTATGCTATGTGTTTTTAAATAAGAAAAATATAAATAATAATATCTATTTTTTTTTTTGTTTGTCGTTACATGTGGCCCTGTGATTGACTGGTGACTGGTGACTGGTGGACCCCGCATCTCGCCCAATGACAGCTGGGATAGGCTCCAGCATCCCCCGCGACCCCAAGTGCAGGATAAGCGGCAGAAGATGGATGGATGGATACATAATTATTTTAAAAATAAATAAATAAATTGACTGAGACTTGGAAACTTGGAAAAATTGTAGGTTGATGTAAGTCAAGATTCTATGTAGACTATCATATTCAAAATACTTTAATACCTAAAACAGCCCTACCTATAATGTCTATGGCTTTTTCAGAGGTGAGGTTCTCGCGGCTCCCTCGATCACCCACTGGGCCACCGGGTCCAAATGCTGCCATCAGCAACATGTCAGATAGAAGACCAGCACTCTGAGACCTGAACCAAAGAGATGATGCAAGAGATAGATATAAGATATAGATACAGAGGGACTGTGCTGATAAACCTTTTCATTACTAAAGAATATTTATAGTGGTTTTCTATTCACGCTTCTTTCTTAATTATCATAGTCTAAGAAAAGTATTTTCAGTGCAAGCAATGTGTGATGGCAACCTATTTTGGCCTTAAAATGTAAATTGTAAGGGGTACTTTATTTTGTGATTCTTTTAATGTCTTACAATCTGTATTTTTTTTCATTGTATATGTAAATATTGTTGATATAAATACTTTTACTGATGTCAGTAACACTGATGTTTTTGATCAGAAAACATATTAGAAAAAAAAAATCAACAAGACATAACTATGATGTCAGGGCATTTTTCACTCATTCATTTAATGTAAAAGGAGTCTTGCAAGCCTTCTGAAGTTCTAAGAAAACAAAACAAAAGTTAATCAGAAATTGATTTTGACCTTTGACAGCACTATCTACCTAAAAGGAAAGGAGTTTCCCATTTGACAAAAGACTTAGGGGTTAAGAAGCCAAAATCCTTTAAAAATACATCATACACATTAAAGACTTCAAATGTCATGAATTTGTTACCTTCCAAATCCCTTAGCATCATCATTCCGTCGGTGAACACAGTGTGCTGGATGCATGGGTGCCTGTTGTCCAGGATCCCTGTGCTCGGCCTTGACAGTCCTGCTGCAAGGAGAACCGATGACCAAACCCTTCTGCGTCAGGAAGTTCACAAGGTTTGGAGAGCTGGGCGGCTTGGGGAATTCAAAAGGAGGGATTGTCTGCAGGGAGAAGCATAGGGAAGTGATATAACCCATTGCTTTGATATACTTACATTTTTGGGGTATTTGAAGAGAACTGAAATGTCCCTCTCTCCCTGACTGCCTGCTTGCCTCTGGGCCTTTTGATTGAGTCCTGTTTGTGTCTTATTGCACAACCCAATCCAGATAAGGTCAGTCGAAGCAAAATAATGATTAAGTTTTCTTTTTATTTAATTTAAGACCCAGTTTTAGCAGAGATTATTGGTGAATGTTCAAGTTCTCTTTGTGACCATTCTCAGTTGAGGCTAAGAGCCAATAGCTATGCTCAGCAATTATTTGACTTCTGAGTCAGAAACACTCAGGCCAGGAGTAGCTGATTGTTGCAACTGGTCTGCTAGATTTTGGCAATTCAGGTTAAACGAAATGAAACACTAAAAAAAGTTTCACGCTTTAGTCTTATAAAAGCATTGATTTTACCAATCATTCCACTGAAGTATCTCAAACATTAGTCCTTAATACCAAATACAGTCAACTATTTTTTTTTTGAGTTCAAAGAACAGAAGAATTGTTTTTCTCCCCTTTAAGTATTTATTTTTTGTTTTAATAAAGAGGTAAATCAACACTTGTAGAGGTGTATTTCTTTTTTTTTTCTTATATAGAACCCACTATTCATAAATTTCCCCAGAATACTTTGAGTGTTTCTGTTGACACCGCTTCACTCTGAAGTTATGTGATAAGATCTGATAGTTAAGGAGATTAGATATTTAATCCAGATAATGGAAAAACAGAACTGAAAAACATACTGAAGAATCTAAGAATAGCCAATTTTCATCCAAGTAGGGCTATCATTTGTCAAGGGCAAAAAATGCTGATAGCAAATTGCAAAAGTAAAGAGGTGCTGCACGTCGGCGGCATCACTAAAACACAAAAACAAATATGCAACTCACCCTGGAGGGTGAGCCCAGGATAGTAGGGAGAGGGTTACGTTGCATCAGCTCACTTAGCCGCGGTGAAGAGTGCGGGGGACGAAGAGCCATTAGGCCTCCTGGAGGGGGGGCAACCACTGGGTCAGAGTGCTGCTTTTTGATCTTTTGCTTCCCACAGCCAGTGGCACACTCCAGCAGACAGGGAGCGCTGTGTAGTCGTGTACCAAGTCCAGTCATCTGTGCTTGTGGTTGAGAATTTATCCTGGGCTCAGTAAGCTGAGGAGCTGCAAATGAAATTGGGACTCAGCAAGGTCAGCATAGCTCCTGTTTTAGACAGCAGGTAGCGTAATGTAGTGCAATCTTAGATGGGACATCAGAACAACAAATCCACCATGAGATTGCAGAAATGAATATCCCCCACTCATGAAAAGCAGAGGTTAATGTCCTTCCTTTGCCTTTCAGTTTTTCCTTTTCAGTGTTCTTCATTTATATCTTCTTACAGATTTTTGTAGTTTAGTTTGAAATATTGAAAGGTACTAAAAGCCCAAGATAATGTCTTAAAAACCAGCTGTGTCAGGAACAGTTAACAACTTGATTAAGCGGTATGAAATTGTAAAATGACTGAATGCCATAAAACACGTTTCAAAGTAACTAATCCAAGCGTCGTCTTTGTTGGGGGGAGGGGGTATCCACAGCTAAAAAGACTGGAATAAATTGAAAAAATTTTCCCGATTTGTCTCAGTGGCAAATGAGGATTCCTTTTCAGACAAGTGTTCTCTTTTGTTGATTGTTTTATTAAGTTAAGGGCTAATTCCTAGCCCCTGAACTACCTTGGGGAGAGAGCTGGAATGGTCTTGCCCCCCCTAGGGAAAGTCTGCGGGTGGTTGTCACTGTTGCTTGCCCAAAAGGAGGCGACGGCCCAGGGCGAATGAATGGCACAGAGTTTCCACTGCAGCAACGATGCACTGGTGTAGACAGCCTAATCAGAATAAGGTTATTGCCATCAGTTTTAAATTTGCAAGCAAATTTACCTGAATATTCATGTTAGTCTTTATGTTACATGAGTAGGTATGTATGGTTACAGACCGAGGTGATCCATCCTGCTTGGTAAAGTTGAGGTTCTGCTCCATGCGTTGGTAATTTTGCACCTGAGTGGGCACTGGGATTGGCAGAGACTGGCACTGGTTTCCATAGTTACCATAATAATTACTTCCAGAAATCTCACTGCGCCTGTCGACAACATTCAGAAGAATAATTACCCGGTGAATATTTTAAAAGCACAGAGAAAATAATCTGAGGACAATTTATCACCAATCACTGAAATTATGGTGCTGGATTGTCCAATAGTAATACAGTTTTAATTTGGGGGAAAAAATTAACAGTTTCCTCAACTTTCTTTTTCCATCTAAAATGTGGTGAACTATTGAACATGTGTGATACTAATATTCTTATAAGCATTTGTTTTTATAAATAAAAGACATTTAATTATTAATATTATTATTTATATGTACAGTGATGGCCCAACAACGTGATTGATTTTTATCATTTATTCTGCAGTTTTTTTTGGCACAACTTTGATTGCCTTTTACTTTAATGGAGTAAATGACATTTTACTGGAGTTAATTTAAATCACCTCCAGTCAATTTTCTTTTGTCCCAACGAAACTTTCATTCTTATAGTGTTTTGTTCACGAGTCAAGATCACATGGCATTTCCACTATATTACGAATTGTGCTTTTACCTGTCAGGACGGGGGGATCCACCATAGGATGGTGAGTGTGGTGGTGTTTTAGCTTGAACACACAAACCAGTAGAAGCCAGAAGGGAGCTGATGAAAGTGGATGAGTGAAACAAACAAAAAAAAAAAAGTCAAGAACACAAAAAAAGAATGCACAACAATACTAAAACATGCAATCGCTTATTTTGTAAATTTAATTATAGGGTAATAAGATCCGGTATTAATAATTAATATACAAAAAGATAATCTTTTGTCTCTTACCCACTGTTCATTAGACAATCCTGCAGTACTTTACTCTCACATGTCAGCTCCCCTGCTGGAATAAACAGGACGAACAAATTTGCAAAAAAATTCCATAGCCTCTTCCAACATAACATTCTATTAGAAATAGACAAAATGCACAGAATTTTAATGAAGACAAATTACGTTCTTTTAGCATGGCCAAATAAAATTGCATGTCAACATTTCACTTGTCCTATAGCTGAAGCAATAACTATAAGTGCGCAATGACTGCATTTGACATTTAACTGAGACATCATGAAAAAAAATCTCTTTACTATTGAAGTGAGCAGGCACTATAACAAAGTCATCTGTGTCACAGGAGGAGGAATTTTTGCTGCTGCCGCCTCCACCAGATGAGTCCTTGAGAAGAAAACAAGTTGCCTCCTGGGTAGGGGAGACCAGGGCCTTAGCACGTGCATGTTGGACCTCGGCAAGAGACTGCTGCAGAGACAGGAAAGCAGAAGTCGCAAATGAGCAAATGCAGGAAACACAACAGGAGAGGATATATGAGTGTTGAGGGAGGGCCGAATAGCTTTTGGCTCTGACAAGCGAACCAAAAATACTGGTCTCTATTACACATTACTGGAATGAGAAAGAAGTAGAGCAAGAAAACCCGAAATAATAAAAAACAAACCGGTGGAGATGCAAGGTGAGAAGTGGAAGAGCTGCTGCAAGAGCTGGCTGATGCAGAACTTGGGAAACAGGTCATGGTCACAATAGGTGTTGCTTTAAAAAGAAACATTAAAAGGCCCTGTCAAAGACTGTTTTGAGGGTCTATGGACAGTGAAATATGATGATACATTCACCTTTTACTATCAAAGTGTATCACAATATGGCCTGGTTTGATGACTGAGATCTAGAGTTGTATGCAAACCTGAACATTCATCATCAACATTAGTTCTTGACTGCATTGCACAATTTTGCAGGTTGTGTTAGGCAAATGTGAAACTGTGCACTTTAACCTGTTGAAACGGAATCTGGTTTCATTGCCGAAACAATGATGTAGACATTACATTCATTCATGCCTGGAATGGCACTGTAAATATGCACCTTTAATTGACGTACTATTAACAAAGTTGGTTTTTATTTTAAAATGTATTGAACATTTTCACTTACACTTTTTCATTGATGAGCTCGCCTCCAAAAATGGATGACTAAAAAACTCATCTATGAGTGACAAAAAAAATGGGATTAGGGATGTGAAGAAAACATCACTTATGCATTCAAGATGAACAACATACATATTTGTTTTGTTTTCTTCTTCTTCTTCTTGTCCTTTCAGCTTTTCCCTTTCAGGGGTCGCCACAGCGAATCAACCTTCTCCATCTAACCCTATTCTCTGTATCCTCCTCTCTCGTGCCAACTACCTTCATATCTTCTCTCCTTACGTCCATAAATCTTCTCTTTGGTCTTCCTCAAGACCTCCTGCCTGGCATCTCCCATTCCAGCATCCGTCTACCAATATAGTCCTTATCCCTCCTCTGTACATGACCGAACCATCTCAGTCCAGCTTCTCTGACCTTCTCTCCAAAACATCTAACATTTGCTGTCCCTCTGATGGACTCATTCCTGATCCTATCCATCCTCATGACTCCCAAAGAGAACCTCAACATCTTCATTTCTGCTACCTCCAGCTCTGCCTCCTGTCTTTAGTTCAGTGCCACTGTCTCCAAACCATACAGCATTGCTGGTCACACCACTGTTTTGTAAACCTTTCCTTTAATTCTAGATGATATTCTTCTATCACATAGAAACGCTCAAACTTTTCTCCACCTATTCCAACCTGCTTGAACCCGTTGCTTTATCTCTTTTCCACACTCTCCATTGCTCTGTACTGTTGACCCTAAGTACCTGAAATCCTCCAACTTCTTGATCTCCAGTTTTGTTTTATTAATGTTTAATATTTTGTTCAATTCAACAAGAAATACATACAACTACTGCAGGAGTAATTGGCTGTTCAGTTAGGACAATAATCACATGAAGCAGCATCCCGTAGATATCAAAGGGATGAGTTAATATTTACATGAATATTTCACTTTACAGTGTTAGGTGTTCACTCACCAAAGTCCATGCGATCCTTATGGTTGCGCTGTAGTAGCCCCAGTAGAAGGTGCCTCAAATGGCTTGATGTCTCTCTGGGGATGCTGCAATGTTGAAATAGCACAAAAATAAGTGCTTTTGAAGAATTCAAACATTTCAAAAGGAAAATGAATAAGAAACACTTGCAGAGGCCTTTCATTCTGGTCACGGTCACTTGGCCATATCTCCAAGTTGTTGTAAATTCAAACATACATGAAATTGCAGCCTCAAATTGCTATGAAGCGACATAACATGACACGAAAATGAACATTTACAAAAACACCCATTCATGGCACAAAGTCACTGTAACTCCTTACTTGGGACTGAGATTCTTGTTTTTTTCATAGAATAGCCGAAGGTCCTGGGGACTGCTAGCCTAAAGATAGAGAAAAGTCAAACATGCAGCCTGCATTATACATCTTTCAAATTACTCTTTAATACTTTTTATGGCAAGGGCTTCAACATAACAATCAAAGGGTGAACTTACTCAATTAACATTGGACATGTAAATATGCGGTTCATCATTTCTTAATGTTGGACAGCTTTATCACAAAAAAATAAAAAATACGCTTGTAGAAAATGTGTCTTAGCTTACAATAACACCTAAGTAAAACTAATGCTTTACTGCAATACTATAAGTAGATTGATGAAACTGCATAAGAAACAAGTCAGACTGCACCATCTGAGTTTCCTGGAATATATCTGTTTACCTGAAAAGGAGCCTTTCCAGTCAGACACTGGTACACTATGGTTCCTATACTCCACAAGTCAGCCTTGGCGTCATAGTTTTGTGACATGATTACTTCAGGTGCCTAGTGAGGAGGCAAGATAAGAACACAATCATCTTTTGTCAACACTATCGAGACACAAAGGCATCATTACCCCTGCTAAACTTCATAAGGGATTGTTATAGCCAAATTTATATCATTAAAAACAATACAAGCCTTGTAACACGCAGCAAGACCCAAAGTGAAGCTGAATTTTGAAAGTCATTTACAGAATCGGCATATACTTCATGCCTCCAGAAGATCAGCAATCTTGGTCTAATGGAACTTGCTGCCAAATTGTCATTATAGTATATGATTATTTGTGTGCTGGCAGAAATTATTTGGGACTTATTGACAACTTTCTATTACCACTTTTTATTATTATGGTTTCGAACCAGCCAATCACAACATGATCAAATTTGGATGCATGCCCCCAATCAAGTTGGGGTCTGTCAGTCCATTGTTTGGTCCTCACTTGTCAAATAAGTCCTTTGACAAGCCTCGCTGATAATTAATAACTGCACAGTGACTTCGCTGCCACATAGCGATCAAGAGCACCACCACTTAGCCAAGAATGCATCTGGAACGACAACACAGATTCACAGCAAATGCCTGCAGACAATGCAGTGATGCAGTGTGTGATGATTGCAACCTAGGGATTGAGTAGTTTCCTTCTTCATAGTTGTGGCTAAAATTTTTGAATCTTTTTTAATCTTTCCCCGGGGAGGCCTCTCATCGCGAGGGCTCCCTGCCCGATGGGTATGTGAACTGCTTAAGGGAGGCTACTATCATACAGACTCTGCCTTATTGCAAGCCACTGTTTGGCTTTACTTCTTAAGAGCAAAGATCAAAACCAGATGCCTTTGTCACTGCTCAAATTGGTGTCCCTTATCAATCTAGATTCCAGGGCATTTCCAAATTACTGCAATGAATTTGACTCTTTTAATTTGACAGGAGTATGAAGTCCATGTATTCATGTGGAGTCTAATCCCTGCATTGAGCATTCTACCCCATCATCAGACATCTTCTATTTTCTTTACTTAATGACTTGTCAATTAATGCATTGACGAGATAAGCAAAAAAATACTATATCTTCACATTATCCTTTTTGCTTTGCTTTTGCAAGGTCCTCTAACTTTGAGGGGACAAACTTGCTGTTGAGGCAACATTGTATTGGAAGTAGATCATGGGACGTTATCAATAGTATACCTCAGTGTCCTCAAGTGACTATTACCACGGCATTACCTCTTCTGGGATAAAACAAACACAAGATTATAAAAGTGGTTAAATTTTCCCCCAAGAGCAAATAAAAGCAAAAGCTTAAAATAAAGAACCCTTTCATCAGTTAATTCCTGTAAACTCATCCAGTCCCTTTAAGAATGAGAAACCTATACACAAATCTTACCATGTACATAGGAGACCCACAGAGTGTTGCCGCCATCATGTTGTTCTGAAGATATCGTGCAAAGCCAAAGTCCGCTGTAGAAAAGGAAATTATGGGAGGACATTTTTCAGCAAAAATAAGATGAAGAAAATATATTTGTGTATATTTTGGTGCAAAAATATTAAACAGGAGATAAATGAATGTGTTAACAAGACTGTAAAAGAGCAAAATATTCATATCTGTACAAGACCATGATCTTAAGATGAAAACAAAGCTGACTGAAATATATATAGTTCCTTTTGGAGGGCACATTCAGGAAGCATGTGATTGTGTAGCAATATTGTGCAGGTGGTTATGTAATGCTGTGTCATACTGAGTACCCCTAGCTACATCTTAGTGTGAGTTTTAAATACCTGGGCGTCCATATCAGTGAGGACCTCATCTGGTCCCTCAACACCAAACAGACAACTAAGCAAGCTCAACAGCGGCTGTACTTTCTGAGTAGTCTAAGGAGGTTTTGCATGTCACTTAAGACCCTCAGCAACTTCTACAGCTGCACTGTTGAGAGCATCTTAACTGTATGGCACAGCAGCTCAACTGCTCTGGACCACAAACACCTGCAGCGAGTAGTAAAGACGGCAGGGAAGATCACCAGAACCCTGTTGCCTTCTCTGCAGAGAATCTACCACCAAAGAGTCCACGAGAGTGCTGCCTCCATCGGCAAGGGCCACATCCACCCCCAACACGGACTGCTCACACTCCTACCCTCCGGCCAGAGGTGTAGGAATGTGAAATGTAGAACAAAATGACTGCAGAACTCATTCTATCCAACTACTATTAGACTCCCAAAAACTGACAGGAGTCAAGAACCATTTTCTATCTCAGGACAATTCTGCAGTTTATATCTAGCACAGCCAGTGCTGTATTCAACTGTTCATGTAACTCAACCGTTTATTGAAACTGTCTGCATATAACCTGCAGTTTTTTGAGTTTGCACATTCAAAGCAGCACTCAACTTTAACTTGCACATTTTGATAATACTGTTCACATCTGGTTACTGCAGTATGTTTATTATTTATTTATCACTACCTTTCTGGCTGCTCTGTAGACAGCAAAAGAGTTTCAACGTACATGAAGACAGGTTTCCAGACTGTTTACATGACATTGAACACTTTGAATTTTGAATCGTAATTTACATTTTAACAGGCCTAAAATGCTGGAACATCAACTCAAACAATAATACTTGAGAATAATAGCTCTATTACAATGTATATGCCTATGTAGCTGTACCTGCAGCTGATTGCAATAACTGAACAGTCTGGATGTGTGTGACTATAGCAGCTTTCCCAGAGTCATGAGGATAACATTCTGTTATGGCTGGGACATACAGAAGCCTTAGACTTTACTCTTACAGGGCAATCAATTCTCTTCAGAGGAGAAAGAATAAAGGGTTTGAGGATTAGCATTTTTTTCCAGACCACTTCAGAACGCACAGTCAAGTCAAAACACAACACATTATGCTGTTTAGTTATGAAACTAACAATACATACAAGAACATACCAGGATAATGGAATATTTATAATATAAAGAATTTGACATTTACAGGTACTGCTACATGTCAAATGATCTAAAAAGTGTAATCTTAGGTCCTCTCACTCCTGGGCCATTTAGGCCAGTTTTCCTGTAACCCAGAACTATTTCTAACAAAGAAGCAACCACACACAAGAATGCCGAGCATAATAACAACTTGGCTGAGATCCCCCAGAAAAGTCGGTCTTGTTCCCCTTCAAACCCTGGAATTTTTGTTCCTAGGGAAAAAAAAAAATCCTGCCTTCTGTATCATACAGTCTAATCCAACTCTGGTTGTTGCAGTGACACTAAATTGGTTCATTAAGGTCAAATGTGAAAATGATACACTCAATCCAAGCAGTGCAGTGCTTAAAGAAATGTAGCAGTATCTATTATATGCTGTATTTGTCTGTTATTTTGATATGCTATGCAAGTAATGTATCCACCTGATTTGATGTTCATAAGAAACATTTTTAGTATATGTAATGGAGTGAAAACATATGTAGTTCTGTATGGTTGCTGTTTGTTTTTTGGGCCTACTGCTTCGTCTTCCTTATCATCTAGAAATAGCTAGGCACAATTAACATCCAGACTAAAATTTCCAACCTTTAGAGACCCTTGCTGAAGTGATGATCAAACCGAAATTAATAAACTACAGAAAATATGTTCGAGCCTCTTCATTCTAGTGAAACTGAGATGTGGACAATTTCATTGTAGCAGTTGGAGTAACAGCCTTCAATTGTGCCACATATTTCTTTGACCACAAAAAAATTGTCTTATATTTGATCATACATTCTTTTTGAACCAGCACTTCAAAGAAACCACCAATGCTGCTTTTTAATTTTGACAGCATAGCTAAAATTCTCTTTTCTTTCCATGGCTGAGGCAGCCACTAGTCCAGCAGCATTTTTCCTCCCTATATACATCTGATTGTAAATAATACAGAGCTGCTGGCTTCCACAACTCCTTCTCTCGCTATAGTC
The DNA here is from genome assembly GCA_901007705.1 of Fistularia tabacaria. Lineage (NCBI taxonomy): Eukaryota > Metazoa > Chordata > Actinopteri > Syngnathiformes > Fistulariidae > Fistularia > Fistularia tabacaria. Next base: position 26,008 of record CAAKHD010009201.1, on the reverse strand, counting down.
ATCCCCTGGATGGCTTGATTTAGCCAATTAACACCCATAATTAAACTGTGTCCTGGGGGAGAAGTGGCTAATTGAATAATGCTTGATCCGTTACGACCTCACTGACCAATTCCAATAATAAGCTGAATGATGCATTAAGACCAGAGAGCCCAAGTGAAGATTTGTCAACCCCCATAAAATAACTGTGGAACTCTCTTTTTCAGATGTATAGGTAATTACAAGTGAATGCATTATCAAGACTCCACTTTGAGGGTGCACATATAAGGAGGTGGTCGAACTGGGTAATGCAGGAAATCCCGATACCTTTGGTCCGAGCATTGAGTTAGTAATCCGGTTAATACCCTGTTTTTGTCTCAAGTGAGAAGGAAATCCCTCAAGTCCCACTTTAAGTGACATTAGTATTCATGCATCCCTTGTATCTTATCCTCTTATGTCTGTGAATAATGTGTGTCCCTTTTTACCTAAATGTTAATGTAGTTCGTCATTTTTCCCCAGTTACATAGTATACTTGAAAATGCCTAATGCCCTGGGATCAAATTTTTTACCCAGACAATATATTATTATATAATGTATTCTGCATGTTAAGAATCATATAGTTATGCCTACCAATTTTGATGCAGGTATTGGTCGAGTGAGACTTGCGTCCAGGTGGGTAGGAAAGCAGGATATTCTGTGGTTTGAGGTCCCTGTGGATTATTCCTTTAGCCTGTAGGACCCTCATGGCTCCTGCAATCTGCTGCAGGAAGACCCGAATTGTATCCTCACTAAGGGTCCCCTTTGCTGTCATGGAAAAAACAAAACAACAAAACAAGAATATTAAAATGGGTTAGAACTACTGGTCATGGTCATGTAGTGGAGCCAAGGCAACTGTCTTTTTGCTGTTGATAATGCTGGCGAATTGTCTCGATATAAGCTTTCTTTGAACAAAAACGCTAAGCTAAACACAGTCTTTCCTATTAACAGGTGGAGAAATGGGAAATTACCTTCAAAAAAAAAAAAGAGACCTTTTTCCTATGTGTTTGATGTCCTTGATCCCCATTTGGCCTCTCAGATGACAGGCCAAACGTCTTCAAGGAGAAAAACTAAGTTTTCACAATGACCTGCATGACCGAGAACCTCAACAGACATTCTTATTCCTTGATTTTCTCATGTCAACCCGTACCACCCTTTTTGTCTCTTCCTTAAAGCAGCTTACAACTGATCTCATGATAAAGAACGCCATTGTACAGGCTTAGTTATACTGGTGAAATAGGGTCTTCGAAGGCAGTGGGAATCATTCTACTGTATTTCAGACAGCGGCTGCTCAAACCAAGCATAAGTTTCAATGAAAAAGATTTTATCAAAATTACTTCACAATTTCACCTTCATTTCAAGATGGTGTAGTGTGTCATCTCCTGGTCTTGAGTTTCACTTTAGTTTCTAAAAGATTTTAAAGCCACACTGGGTTTTATTTTTTTATTTTTTTATTTACACTGGTACCTGGCAGATAAAGTGAATAGCTACAGCAATACATTTTAGCCTGATGCCTGATTTCCCTCCCTACTCAGCATGAGGGCTACACTCTCAACTGAGACAAATTTAGTGCAATGGATATGAGGAGGGTTGTAATTCATCAAATATTTCAAACCAAGACAGAGCTGTAGTCTTCATTGTAAGGCACTGATTCCATAGTCTCTTAAGTGTTGACTCACAAGCCCCCAAATAGAATTGGAAACATGCTGGTAAGGCGTTCGATGACATGACACATTTAAGAGGTTGCTCCTTTCATAGTAAATCTAAAAGTTTATTAAAGTTATTCGTTGTAGTTGTTTGTTTTTTTTAAATTTAACAATTTATTCTATTTGAAGTCACTGTAACAAATGGAACATTCTGACCTTTAAAAGTCAATGAGTCTAGATCTGAAAAAACACCACAATGGAATTACTATGTCATACTGAAATGTGAAACAAGGGATTGCACTACCAACATTATCCTACATTTCTGCTTTTAACAGTTTCAGCATCTTTTGGATAGTGTCCTGATTTGGTATACCCTGTAATATTTCTCAGCCAGTTAACAGATCAACAGACTTAACTTACAGTGTAAATAGTCAGCAAGATCTCCACCATTGCAGTACTGGAATGAAAAGGGATAGGGGAGACAGACATGTGAATAATAGGAGAGAAAGAGGCAACACGGATAACATGGAGAGGAATTGTGTCTGTAATCATCAGGTTATTGAAACAATGACAAACCAAGAGGCATCCAAGTATTGATTTTCTGGTTAATTTCAACACCAGCTATTGATGTTCTTATTCAGAATAGGTAGAATGGTATAATTTCCATTGCATGAGATCTGTCATCAATGAATTCCACAAAGAAGTATAACATTTGCGTTTAATTGTGGGAATGAGACTGACTTAATAAGTGGAACATAGGACAGTTTGATAATACAAAAAACGTTTACAGGCAGGTTAAATTTGCTCCCGAGGGAAAAAAAAAAATTATAATTGGATGGGAATCAACATGAAGGCTGGAAGTGAACACTTTGACATTTCCAGTATTTTTATCAATGAATGCTATGAAATTACTGCCTGTCAGTTGCGGCCAGTGACAGGCTGGCATCTGAAAAAGACATTAAGATAACTGTTGTAACACTGATGATTATATGGGCCTAATAGTGAGAAACTGTTATTCTCCTCTTCAAGTTTATTTACTTCTGAATTTATGAATATGCATTTTTTTTTTTCAATGAGCACTGACTAACTCGATGACCAAAATGGGGGAGAAAAAAAGTGTCCATTCATTGCACAAAAGAAAAATTCTGACAGTTTCCTGGAACCTTAAGAGATACTAAATTTGATTTTTAAAGTAGAGGGAGACTCAAACATATTTGTGCTCTGACTTCTTTTTAAGGGAATTGTAGAAAATCACTGTTAGTGGCATTCAGATGTTGACCAGTGGTCATTCTCCCTTGATGCCTGAGGACAATGATAATTTAAGCATAGGTGGGGTCAGGGCTGCCTGCAAATTCTGGGGCAAAACAGCAGTGAGCAAAAACATTGCAGCAAGCTTACCTCCATTACCAGGTACACCGAGCTGGCAGTTTCCTAAAGAATTGATAGAGTAGTTGGAATAGAAGAAAAAAAAAAAACAAAACAAAGCATGTCAGTGACAGACAACAGGTGGTTCTTCTTTTAAAATTTTTTTTAGATTAAATTGGTTGGTGACTTGAACTGGAGAAGACTTAGAAGAAAACCAAGGCAAATTACAAAGGGCATTCTTTGTGAAACGATCTCTAGATATCCAGGCTATCTATAATTGAGCTGACTTAAAAATAAATCAAACGATCAGTCTCAAGTGAGCCCAAGTTTTCCCCAATCTAGTTCAAAGCAAGCTCACTTAAAAGTTTTGTGTTGGCCCTGTTTGACCAAGTGTGAACTTTAGCACGGTCTGTGATCTTGGGGAAAAAAGACATATGCCCATGACACAGACCAGAAAGAACAAGTATGGAAATGTACCAGTTACATGCCTCCGACAAGAGTCAATGTGCGTACTAACAATTATATCACATCAGGAGGAGCCATTACATGGACTGCGTCGATAAGTCTCTAGGTGGTATTTATAAATACTCTGATCTACTTTCCCGTCCTAAAGCTTTTCAGAGGCAGGATAGGCATCCAGTATAAATAATCCTGTACGTATCGGTAACTGAAAAGTGACCCACCTTTGTGGACCATGAAAACTAAAAAAAAAAAACTTGGCTTAAACTTGGAAGAACGGCAGACCATAGGACGACGACCGAAGTGGGAATAGACATAATTGAATTTATCGAGACATGAAAAGGTTCAGTAGGCAATTTTTTTCTTTTTTTTATCTATATACCAATAACAGTTTAAGAATATATATAATGAAACAATACAATAAAACATTAAAAAAATGCAGTTTGCCTGATTAGATTAAATAAAAAAACTTTAAAAAAAAAAAACAACATAAAAAGCTTATTCGTTTTTGTAAACTTATAATTGGGAAATCACAAACGTGTGGTACTGGTGGGAATGATGTAAGCAATAAAAAAAATCTATTGCCACTGACTAAAAACTTGAATCAGTGTAATATCACACATTTTGATGAGTCAAGGCTTTTAAAAATCTTCTGACTTGTGTTATTCACTTTGCTTTGTCCTCTTGAAGACATCCTGTCTTTGATAAACACACAGTGTCTGCCTATTTGTTAAAAGGCCTCTTATAACATGGGAGCAGATGACTGTGGTCTTTAGCTCATGTTCTTGGATCATGAGGTCACATCCTGGGCTGTTTTAAATGTATGAACCAGAGTTTCTGAGATGAGCATTTTAGGTTTTATTGAACACTGGAAGATGGTGGCCAGTGATGATAAAGTGTGTCGAGAAAAGAACCAGCCATTTAGTTCTGTGGGCTTGTATTGATTTATGAAACACAGACCAACAGAACACCACACAATTAGTTTCCCCTTGAGTGATAACAATGTTCATATATCTTCAAATCCCATCAGACCTGCCCCGTCAGGTCAGCTGTTGGACCTGGGACTTCCACTTGAAACATTTTCTGTTAAATACATACATCTGTTGATTTACTACAGTATAGTAGTAGTAAAACACTGACAACTTAAAAAAAAAAAAAAAAGGACTCAAGCTAAAGTCAATTTACAGTTCTAAAAATGACCTTCAAGACAACCAGGTACAAGTGTAAAAAGCAAGGTAACTAACAAAGTTACTATGCATGTGTAGACTTTTCTTGGGGTTCCACTTGCTTGTTGCTAAATAGCAAACAAGAGAGATCTTGCAAGGAGTAACAACAAGCAACCATAAATCTTAAGAGTTCAGCTCGGGCTGGAATCAGTCTCCATGCAGAGGACAGTGACTGTGCATGATGATAAAACAATTTTCTTGAGTTTTGAATGTTTTTTTTCTCTCAAAATACTGATAAAAGGGTTTTCAGCAAATTAACAAATCTTGTTTTACTGCTGATGTCATAATATAGACACTGTGATGCTTTAGCAATGGCAAGTGGTAGTAAAGTGCCACAATAATTGTCATTACAAAAAACTTTTCAGTAAACCCTCCTAAGGTCCACAGCAACACATCAAGGATAAAAGGTAATCTGATAAATATAACATCTCCAGGGGATTTATCTATAAAACGTGGTTGAGGATTTGTGCACCTGAGGTTGCCTACTTGGACAAGTCTATCGAAAATAACTAAGTAAGTAAGTAAATAAATAAATAAATAAATGCATTAACTTTTGGCATTTTACAGTGTATTCCGTGTAGCTGCTAAAGTCCAGGAATGTTTTTAAAAACTACAAGTGCTCTTTTCTGCAGTTATTTCATACTATTTCAAGATATTTCAAATTTAACATTGACGATAAAATGTAATCATCAATCGACCAAGTCCAACCCCTTTCCTCTACTCCTAGGGTGGTTTGTGGAGCAAGTGACAGAAAAAATACTTTAAATTCAATAATTCAATATTTCAATTCAAGTAAAAATGTGTTCTGGCCACATTTATGACAGACAAGGTCACTAATGTTCACATCTTGATTGATAATTGTTGATTCAACGGAACTGTGACACCTATTTGTATTATTCAACAGATATGAAATTATCGATTACCGCGGCACATTCCTGTATCGCTTATCCTGCACTCAGGGTTGCAGTGGTGTTTATCCTGTAGTCAGGGGTGGAACCTATTCAAGCGGTCATTGAGCTCTGGATCGGTTGTCGATCACAGGGCCACACCTAGGTAATTTTGAGACTTCAATTATCCTATTGCGTGTTGTCTTGATTGTGGAGGGAAACTAAAGAAAACCCACGCAGACAAGAGAACATGCAAAGAAATCTTACCAGGTACCTTTAGCTCTCTTGTTTAGAAACCAGTGTTAACCAGTGAAGGTAAAAACCTGCTTGTGCAATTTTCTTTGATGAACTTTCAAATGAGTCAATCTACAAACCAGCCTTTGACTATAAGACATGTATGATCATAGTTGATAAAATTCAAATGATTAAGTCACTCAGCACCATATAAAATGTAATATTGACGTTGTTGGTATATTTTTAAAAGACACCTATTTTCAACACTATGTGACAGATAATGAGCTACAGTTATCTTATTAATCTTCTGGACCTTCTTCAAGATACACGTTCAGAGCTGCACCTCTGGTGGCTTTGTTCCTGCCTGATGGCAAGTGTTTTAACCAAAAAAGATACAAAACATAAGGGTTAGATGTGTGTTTGTGAGTGCAGGTTGGAGAGGGTTGTGCTGTCTTGCCTCTCTGAAAGGTGTGGCACAACGAATCATTTGACTGCTTCAGGCACCAAGTCGAACACTAGCACAAACTTCCTTGTGACTTAACACATGGAAGCACCAGTATAGATCCCACTATATTATTTATGTTCGTTTATAAATACATTCAGGTGGCATGTGGAAGCAAGACATCTCCTTTGCATCCTCACTACAAATGTGTTAACAAAAGAATTACTCACAACTACTCATGACAAGCACTTCCCACACAACAAACCAGTGACAGAGAGACAACAAAGGCACTAAATACTCACTGAAAAACTTCAAGGTTTCCTTTAACACAGAAATTTTGATTCATGAAAAGAAATACACTAAAATGTGTTTTAAAAACTGATGTTAGTAAAATTGCACTTAAAATGTAGGCGATTCAAAATTGTTCAAACTGTTTCAACTCCAAGTAGGTCATATGGAACACACACATCAAACAGCCTATCTGCTCTATGTGGCCAAGAGACGGATGAGAAACTGAGACGACAAAAAGTGTGACTATTTATATTTTTTCCAGTTTTCACACATAAAGCCATTCTGTTCCTGTTGTGAGTGCAAGGGAAACCATGCTCACCTGAAAGTCCAATAACGCAACAATATTTTCATGCTTCAGTTCCTGTAAAAACGAGAAATATCGGTCATTTATTTGCATCCTTTTTTACAAGTTTTACAATCTACATAGGATCTTTTCGAATAGAGGGGAAGGAAAAGAATCACCATGTGACATTGCAATATTTACAAAAGAAGATTTGAGTTTCTGAAAGCCCAGAAAATGAATTTAAAAGAGACCAAACATATCAAATGTACTTCATGGAATGGTGAAGAAAGCAGTGATAGATATATTTTATTACTTTGCTTCCTGAATTTATAAGTTTGTTTCTTAGAATACAAATGAAACTGACCATTCAGTTATTGATATTGCTGGTAGTTATTTTAAAAGTTGATTTGCAATGGGCAAATTGATTGAGCAATTCTACTTGTTTTAGTTTTTCATTGTGTTTGTTTCATCCTGCGATGTAAACCGAAGAGGCTGATGTGTTTACACATTGCAGCTCTAACGTGGAACACTGTAACCGTGTTAATTCACATGCTGGGAAAGGAATTTTCTTGGCTTTCAGATAGTCTTTGTAATGAAATCCTAACAACTGTTGAGTTGTTACAAAGCCGCTGCAGAATCTGTGTGCAAAAACTTTATATTCCAAAGAAAACTGTTTCTGACTTACCTTAAGGATTTTGATCTCTTTCCCCAACAGCGTCTGAGATTTTGCCAGGTTCTTCTTATTTATGCATTTTACTGCCACCTCCCAATCACGTTTCTACAAACACAAATAACACAGAATTGGAAAAACTACTGTGTCCATATTCCAGATTGTGTCTGGGAACTCATTTGATAATTCAAACACATTTGCTGACTATATAAAGTTGGCATACTTGCAACACTTTTACCAAGTGATTGTAGATAAATTCCTTTCAATAAGGTTTCGAAAAAAAAGGAACAAACTTGATGTTCAAGTATTCATGTAGGAGGTGTGGTTAACATGATATAAAGAATTTTCCATTTACTCTCATCTAAGGTAGATTTTACCTTGGGCTGGGGTTAAAACCCTAAGACGTTCTACGATGGATTGAAAAATGTTGTTTCAAGTCGAATTGCTGCTTTGAATGTGGTAAATTGTAATTTGACAGGGCATATGATTGAATTGGTATGTGACACTTGTGTTAGTCCACATCCCATTAAATAGAACAGGTTTCCCAATTCTCCCACCAAATTTGCCAAAATGTTTGGGAACCCCTCATGTCATCTATATCGATTCACTTGGGCATAGAAACCAGGCAAGACATATTCATCAGCTGTTCAGGAAATATTACCTTTGTAGTCAAATGAAAGTAATCTGCACATGCTCTGAACTAAGGAGGCGATGTATATGAGTTTGTAGAGAAATTAGTGAGGAGTGATGATTTTTGGAGTATTTTTTTCTAGCTATAATACATGTTACAACATGTTTTGAGTCATGGCCTCAGCAGTGGCGAGCCGTGCACACAAGACATGCTTGGGCTTCAAACGATCGATTATCGATCCGCCAAAAGGAGTCATCCTTACCTGCTGATGGGTGATGACGTACCAGAAAAGCTCCGGGGCCGCGTTCTTTTTAAAAACAAGCCCATTTTATCTGCTAATAGCCCGTTATCTTGAGAAACAGCCCGTTTGTGCTCCCAGGCCTCTTAAGGTGGCGCAGGGAAAACAAACACACCGGACGGCTAACAATAACGACCCCGTTCCCAAACGGTTTGTGTTCGCCTTCTCGGTAAAACCGCAGCCGCGATATCGGCGTAAAATGTACGCACTGACATTGAAAAACGATCTTATATGAGAAGAGGGCATCGCTTACCTCCCGGTGGGCGCCTTTGAAGACGACAGCAAATGCGCCATGTCCTATCAGGTCCTTCCGACTGAACTCGAATTTCCCCACGGTCTCCATTTCGACGCGGAGTCGTGGGTTTGTCCTCCTAAGCCCGAGACGGGGGACCCGATTGTCTCAAGCCGCACTTCTCGTTGGCGAATGCGCTTTTGTCCTCAGTCAAACACGGATGGCAGCGGCAGGGATGTTCGCCCCCCCTCTCGCTGGCCATGAGCTGCCTTCCTGACGACAGATTGTCCTCTTCTCTCATGTTCGCACACACACAAGTTCCGAAATGTCACTCCCGTTGAAGCTCCCCCGAGGTTCCCATCCTGCTCGGCGGACACGGCGAGCTAGCCAAACCGACAACCTTTCGGACGCGTCGAGCTATCACAGCTGTCTCCGACGTCGCGCCACCTTAAAAAGAAAAAAAAAAACTGCCCGTCAGGTTTTGTTTATATACAAGGGCTCCTCACTTCTGCGCTCTCGAGGGTCCACAAGGCGAGACGACGCGGGCTGTAGATACGTTTACAGCGTCCAGCAGTCAGCAAAGATCGTCGATTTGACCGCGGACGTTAATATCTGGCCATTTATCCAAGCAGATTCGCAGCTAAGTCCCAGCTGCATCGGTGAGGCGATCCTAACAAAGCATACGGTAGAGTCTGACGGGTTCCAACGCGCAGGCGCAGCGCGATCACAGTCCGTTTGACGTCAGAGAACCGGAACCTGCAACGGTCTGTTTTCCAATGATGAACAACAACAAACTCTGTCTAACGATGGCTCAACAAGGAAAACCGTTGTGTTATTTACAACGTGCAGCAGAATTTTGTACAACTACTCATGAACTTTTGACAATAGACACATGCGTTTAATTCAGTGTCATCCTAATAGAATGGAAACTATCTTCTCCCCTAAATTATATTGTTTCCTTTACTTGACTGAATTAAGATGCATTCCTTTCACTTCCTGTGCTGCTGCCACTTGAGATTTACTTTTATCCACATTATTGCCCTGGTCTCCAAAAACAGATTTTGTCTACTTTCTGTTTTTGCCAGTTCTTCTTCGCATCATTCTTCAATGATAGCGGTGTTTTCCATGGGACAAAAACCATGTCAACTTACACAAGTATCCCAGGTTGTAGAGGTGGTGCCAAAAGAGATTAAAATATATACATTTTTGTAAGTAAAACTGGATTTGAAAAGTACATTTGAAAAACAATCAATCAATCTGTAAACAACAGTGACAACAAATTCTTCGACTCTTTTTTTCTCTTCGTCTTCCTTTGTGGGGCAGCTGTGGCTCAGTAAAACAGGTGTCTCTCCAATCAGAATGTTGGTGGTCTGATTCCCGGCTCATCCTGTCTACATGCTGAAGTGTCCTTGCGCAAGATACTGAGCTCCCAGCTGAATCCAATGGTCTGGTTAGCACTTTGCCAGGCAGATCTGCAGTCATTGGTGAGTGAGTGGGAATGAATGAATATAATCCAGTATGAAGCCCTTTTTGAAGCTGCAAGGCTAGAGGCATAGATCATTTTATTTGATCTAATGCTCAATAAAGGAATGAGGTTGCAGATGCAAATCTGAAATTGATTGAAAATCTTCGTCATTTTTTCAAGTTTTCAGAAAACACAAAAAACTGAGCTGTATGTTGCATAAGGAGTTCCATCCATCCGTCGTCTGCTGCTTATCCTACACTCAGGGTCATTGGAGCCTATCCCAGCTGTCATCAGGCAAGAGGCAAGGGACACCTTGGACTTGCCGCCAATTTCAGGGCCACATGTACGGACAAACAACCATTCACTCAATCATTTGGAGCAGTTTTCCCAGTTTTTCCAATTAACTTGCTGCATGTGACATGGGAAGAACATACAAACTCCACACAGAAAGGTCCCATTGTCGGAATCGAACCTTTGTGGTGTCCTTTGTGGTGTGAGGGCAAAGTGCTAACCACTGTGCTACTGTGCTGCCTGAATAAGGAGTTCATTTTGGAAAAAAAAAGAAAATCATTTTTGTCAAATGATGTTGCAGCGATGGCAGTGGCTCAAGAATAGATGTAACAACAGGGGAAATATTTAGCACTGACTCCTGCACTTCAGAATCAAAATTAGAAATAATTTATTGATCCTTGATGAAATCGTATATCCTGGAGGAAACTGTATCTCAGACTCCATTGTTTCACATAATGAGTGTGCAAATATCACTATTCAATAAAGTGTAAGATAGGAAATTCAAAGTAGACATGTGGAAAGTGTGTTTTTGAGAAATCCCATGAATTTATGATTAATGTGGAGTCACAGAACTCTAAAATATAGCAAAGTAATATTGGATGAGTAAAGCATAAACCCCAAAAAGAGGCAAGGCAGAGGAGAAAGGGACGCTATGATGAAAACGACACGGGTAGTTAAGCTGTGAAAATAGAATCGAGACGTTTTAAAAATTCTACTGCACAATAAAGTTGCAAACACAGACGGTAGTTTGGCAAGGCAATAGGAAGAAAACGGGGTGTAGCAGAGAAAATATTGCATTTGGATTGCAAGGATGTTCAAATAGGTGCGTTTTCTGGGATGCTAATGAGGATGGGCGGGTAAGGGACATGATGGAACAATCCAGTGTTTTTTGATGGAGAAGACAAAGTTGTAAATACTAAGGAATAGACTTTGTTCATGTCAGGCAATGTTGTCAATGTACACAGCTCCAATATCTGAAGCTCTTGACTGAGGAAGGAAGTCAAGGAAGATACAAAATAAGGTCTGAAAACAGGATGGCACAGAGGAGAAATGATAAGAGCAACTGTGAGTCAGATATTTTTTTTCAGCGTGAGACAGCTGGGAAAGACACAAGGGAAATAGAGTCTGCATATCGAAAAAAGTTGCATAATATAACATGATCAAGCGGGAAGTCTGGGAAGCTTTTACTGCTTTACAATAAAGTGATGAAAGATGGGGGAAATGTCAGGAAGCTGGAAAGTGTCAGTGGAAGGAGTATATCCAATGAGGGTGTTTTAAAAAGAAGCACACTGTGAAACTGTATGGAAAGTGCACCTATGTCAAACATAGGAATTCATTAAACAAACAGTGGAAGAAAAAATAATCTTTCAACTGGAAAATCAGAGCTTTGGTGGTCTCAGATGAAAAAAAGATTCAGGGAGGGGAACGGCCTTTTGGATCTTTTGATGTGTTTGAAGTATGCCATCAAAACAAGTTATGGAAACAAAAAGGTAGTGCTTGCACTGTTCTTTCATGTTAACATGACTTTTCATATGTTTTGGAAAGAAGGGTTTGCAATCAGAGTGCATTCAATTGGAATAGAAAAATATCTTCAGTGGGCTCAAGTTTATTTGTTTATCTATGTATTTATTCATGTATTTATTGAATGATGACATTATCCTCACCAGAGCTATTTGGGTAAATATAGGATAATTTTTCTTGAGACAGAAGGGGAGTGTTGACGTTTTGACGTTATCTTTTTGATATGTTTTGATAACTGATGTAACCTTGAATATTCATGGCATGTGGGGTTTGGTTGTGTATTGTGTTTGTGGAAAAGAGATAGGAAAAATTTAACTTGGAATTTTTCCAACAATTAAAAAAATCTATAATATGAAGTAAGACTAGATAAGATAATCAAACTATTGAGAAACAACTGAGATATTGAAGTATATTTTGATACCAAATTAACTTTGAAAGAGTATCTTTAATGTGCAAATTATGTTAAATGTCATTAGACATCTTGAAAAGCTGAAATCAGAAGTTATTTGCTCTTTAAATGTCATTAGAAATTTGGCAGAGCTGAAGTGAGACTTCATCATTTAAAAAGTCTATTAATGTGGCCCTCATTGGATAAAACCACCAAGGCAAATTGTTCTGGCCTCATTTCAGGTTTCTGTTAGGTGTTAATAATGACCACAGAGCAAACTGCTTAAAGCACATGTATCAAGCTCAAGGCCCACGGGCCAAATGTGGGCTGCGACGTCACTTTATGTGGCCCGCGAGAACGTCTTAAAAGGTCTGATTGTCTTATGATAAATAAGTCAAACGCGTGCATTGACCATAAACTACATTTCCCACAATTCATGCCAGTCATGTGATCAGCGAAGTGATGCCATTAGATTGCAGCGTATCCACATCAATGCGATTTTAAGCAAGTGGAATTGAGAAGTCCAAATACTCCCTAAATGTCCTGGAAGAGAAAGGTTGATGCAGGTGGAAGGCTGTTTCAAGAAAGATGGGAAGGGGAGTACATGTTTGTGCTTCAAGGAGAAAAAAAGGGTACGTCTTTTGTGTTATGAGGCACTGTCGATTGCCAAAGAGTACAATCTACGTCGGCATTTTGACTCCAAGCACGGAGCTCATTATGCCAAAGTTAGCCCTCCAGAAAAACAACAAATTGTCCAAGAATTAAAAGCCAAACTACGATGGCAGCAGAATGCATTCACAAAAGCCACATCCAAAAATACTGCAGCAGTGAAAGCTTGCTTTATTGTGGCTGAAGAAATCGCCTGAGCTTCAAAGTCTTTTGCAGATGGTGCCTTTTTGAAGGTCTGTGAGCAGGTGTGTCCCGACCAGATTTTTTCCAAAACCAAAATGCAAATCAAACCTAAGAATTTCATACTGGATTGGTCGAGGCACGGGTTAACAATGACTGCCATTGGTGCTGATAACCTACAGGGTACCAGTGGAAATTGGGCTACTGTGAGTCGAAGAAGGAAAGGAAGAAGGCGTGTTCAGAAGCAGAGAGAGAAGAGGAAAGGCAAGACTCTGGGACTGAGAGTAGGGACTCTGAATATTTGGACGATGACAGGAAAAAGTAAGGGAGTTGGTTGACATGATGCAGAAAAGGAAGATGGATATACTGTGTGTCCAGGAGACCGGGTGGAAAGCTAGTGATGCTAGAAGCTTAGGAGCAGGTTTTAAGTTGTACTATCATGGCACTGACAGGGAGAGAAATGGAGTAGGAGTTAACTTGAGGGAGGAGTTTGTTAGGAATGTTCTGGAGGTGAAAAGAATGTCAGATAGACTTATGAGCCTGAAACTGGAAATTGAAGGTGTGATGCTCGATGTTGTTAGTGGCTATGCCCCACAGGTGGGATGTGAGTTAGAGGAGAAGGAGAAGTTCTGAATAAGTTAGATAAAGTGATGCAGAATATCCCCAGAGATGAGAGAGGTGATGAAGAAGTGATGGACAGGTTTGGTATAAAGGATCGGAACATAGAGGGACAAACGGTGGCAGACTTTAGAAAAAGGATGACAATGTTACTTAGGGTCAACAGTCCAGAGCAAGAGTGGAAAAGACGAAATGGGTTCAAGCAGGTTGGAATGGGTGGAGAAAAGTGTCAGGGGCAATATGTGATAGAAGAATATCAGCCAGAATTAGAGGAAAGGTGTTCACGACAGGGGTGAGACCAGCAATGCTGTATGGTTTGGAGACAGTAACAATGACGGAAAGACAGGTCGCAGAAATGAAGATGTCGAGGTTCAATATGGGAATGACGAGGATGGATAGGATCAGGAATGAGTCCCTCAGAGGGACAGCACATGTCAGATGTTTTCGAGAGAAGGTCAGAGAAGCCAGACTGAGATGGTAGGGTCATGTCCAGAAGAGGGATAGGGACTGTATTGGTAGAAGGATGCTGGAACTGGAGCTGCCAGGCAGGAGTTCGCGAGGAAGACCTAAGAGAAGATATTTCTGGACGTGGTGAGAGAGGATATTATATAAGTTGGCGTGAGAGACGGGGATACAGAGAATAGGGTTAGATGGAAAAGGTTGACTCACCATGACGACCCCTGAAGGAAAAAGCCATAAGGGAAAAGAAGAAGACCTGGAGAGTTTGATCATTGATTTATGGAGTAATGTGGGTTTCTTAACCTGACAATATAAAAGGATTTATGTTGTAACAGAGCAATTAGTTTTACATCTCTGCAAATGCATATGGAACATTTTGTATTTGAATGAATAATAAATTATTTAGAGTTATTTAACATTAAGGAGTAGTTACATTTATTCTACATTACATTTGGCTACATTTAGTTACATCTATACTGTTACCGTTACATGCGGCCCTTTGAGGGCAACCATTATACTGATGTGGCCCTCGGTGAAAATGAGTTTGACACCCCTGGCTTTAAGCTTCTGGTAAGACCTGCAACTAATCTGTGACTGAAAGTTTAAGTTAGGAAAATATAACAGACCACATCTTCCTTCCCACACGGCATTGTTTGTCCAAATATACTATTTCTCTGAATGAAAGGTTTTAATGTTTCTCTTTTGTTCTTCATTTAAGATACATAAAAAGCCATTTGTGAGTTTACACAGGGACCTCTGCAGCCTCAGCTACCTCTGCCTCTGTGACCTTTGGCCTGCTTAATACTGCTGCCTGGTGCAATGGAACTCTGTGATTGGCTGGGTTTTCGCAAAGCAGTTGGGGAATGGAACAAATGGGAGGTAGAGCCGATGGATTGGCAATAGGACGGAACAAAAGTTGAGCTTGGAGATTTGTGTGGTTGGAGGACTGTAGATTAAGACTAGCCTGTGAAGTGGATCAATACTAGGGAGCTTGGGCTTTAAAAGTTACGTTCGGAGCTCTAACAACTGTCCCATCATGCACACACTGAGTTCAGGCAGGTGTGAGATTGAGTCCTACATATTTATTCATTTTGATATTAAACCTTCCCTTTCCTGCACTGAGACTTTGTGCATTGTTTATTGGAGCCCCCGGCTTTGCCAGTCAGCAGTGCCCACTTTGTGTTTCCACCTCTAGCAACATGTTGTGATTCTGTCCAAGTACTAACAAAGCCTTATGACCAGATCACACAGGGATTGTCAGGACGTTGCTCCATGTGGCTGGTTGTCAACTCAGTGGATTGATCAGCGAGCAGATGTGTTACTTTTTGATTGGCTTTAGCACTTTCCGGTGTCATCTAAATAGATGATTCAATAAATAAAATGCACAGAAGAGGAAAAGTCAAAAGGAAGGCAATTGAAATCAATTTTAAATTGTTGAAGTCTGAGGGAATGTATAGTGGGAAGAATGGCATAACAATAGGCAGCAGCAATGGGATGATTTAGTGAAAGTGAGTCATTTGTATTCAGTCCTGAACAGAGTAGGAATCATCCCGCAGAGGGATGCAACACCTCAGTGAGTACATTAGAGACTGGACCGAACCATCTCAATGGTGCACTGTTCCTTACAAGGATTTATCCAACGGACCATTGTTCTGAGACTTAAGCTGTGGGGCATGTTCTTTAAGCATGCAGGGAATCTGTATGTTAATGACAGACCACGATGACACAGATGAGCGCGAACAGTCGAAACTACTTGAAGGTAACGTGACGCCACTGAGCAAATGGGATGTACATTGATGAAAGACCAATTTGAAGTGAGGTCTGAAGGAGAATGGAGCTTGAAGATGACAGTGGTAGAACATAGCCCCAGTTTACATCAGGGCCTATTTGCTTATAAAAGAAATAATCCCCATGTGATATCAGAACTGCTTTATAAAGGGGAGGGGGTGGATTTGAGAACAGCATCATCTTTTCACAGAATGACATCAGGATGCACCATGTGACACTGCAGTCTTTTTCTCGAGAAGAGGAAAGAGAACTGGTCTAGAAAAGAAAAATCACCCAACGAAGGAAGAAACACCAGCTATGCGATTTTTAGAACTGCTTTTAAAGAGAGACAGTTGTAACAGAGGCATGCTTTACTTTGTTCTATCATGTTTCACATTGTGACATCAACCATTTTCCTATTTTACAAAAAAAGTTTGATGGTGGGAAAAAGAAAGACTTTTTGAAAGTTAAGTGTGAAAATGTTTAAAAGCTAGGTATTCTTTTTTGTAATGATCTCACTGAATGTAGAAAAACACTGCACATCAGCATTGGTAACGAGGAGCGATGTTTTGCTTTGATATTTGTTTTGCTGATTTTAGTTATTTACGTTATTCATTTGTTTATCTCAGCCTTCCATTTAAAGGAAGGTCACAAGGTTGAATGGAACATCTTGTATGTTGTTTCTGGCATTTTTTCACATCTGAACCTTCTCCTTTTTTGGCCGGTCAATGCCACTCAGCCTGGCCCTTCCTGTGTGTGGGACATGTTGGAACGCAGCTTTAAATGAAAGAGGCTTGGTTTGTTGTCCCCGACCATCAGGTAGTATTTAGCAAAAGGTCATCTGGCTGTCTCGGTGTGTGCTGTTCATTTGTTTTGTCGTTTACCGCATTAAAGTAGGAGCAATGCACAGCTATATCAATACTTAGTGACTCTGTCAGCTCTTAATGCATTAACCACGTAGATCAACGGAGTATCAGTTTTGGGTCGATATGTTTTTGTCCACTAAGTAAAAAGTAGTAGAAAAGGAGAAAGGGTCATTTTCGCACAGACTCTAGCACATTCCTTAAGCATCACTGAAATGGAACTGCAGATAAAGTAGCAAAAGAGCCTGTCAAAAAAAGGGTCAGTTAAATTCAATGAAGGATTATCCAGAGAGGGGAAGCATCGTAAGGGGCAACAACAGTGCCTGGATGCATTTGTATTCAGTCCAGAGCAGAGTATCAATTCTGTGAAGTAATGGGACCCAGAGAAACACAAAGAAAAGAATCCATCTGAGGATTTGGCTGGTTTTCTCAATTGTGAGTTGTTCAACACTGGAACCCCCCTTAATTCAAGTATTTAGTGATGGTTGGGAAATGGAAAACATCTGATGAAGGTATAACAGCGTTTACAGGACATGCAATTTCAAACAAACTCAAGTCATCACACAAGTCAGGTGTACAAGGGACAAGGCAGGTGTAGAGGTGAAACCAGGTAAGGGGCTGACTGGGCAAACACAGTAGAAACAGAAGATGCTGATTTTTCACCTAACTGAAAGCTGAACAAAGCTAACAGGCAGGAAGTGTAACCAAATGGCACACAAGGGAAGTTGGATAAGCAGAATAAAATGGCTTGTAACACAAGACAGGAACTCTTCTGGGTTCAGTAGAACCATGCACAAAAAAGTGGAGATGGCACATGAGTAGAAAAGCAGGACCAATGAAAACAACGAATGGATAAAATCCAATGCGCAAATGGGATCTTTGATAAAGAGAGAATAATCCGAAAGAGAAAATGAACAGTTCTGTTTGTGTAACTGCGATGCATGAGCTATTGCCACCAGTTCAGAGCTAAAATGATAATTTCTTACACAGATTTGACAACTTTTAGGTAAACTCACATTTTATTTTTCTGTGAGGAAGCTTCAATGTTTGTCCTGAGAATGGACATGAATAACATTCTAAGATTACAATTATTCTTTCCATTTCCGCTAATTGCAGATAATAATGAAAGTCATATGGATTGATAAAAAAACAGAAATAATGTGACCTAATCCATACAGGAATTGGCCAAGGTAAATGAGAAAGATATGCAAGAATGTTGACAAGTGGGATTTGGAAATATAAAATGTCTGGAATTTCAAATAAATTAACAATGGCACAGACAGATATGGAGCTGCTGTAAGTACACATTAATTACCAAAGTGTAATGGTTGTAAAACTAGGAGACCTTATATGACCTGATACAGCTCAAACTTACATAGTGGATGAAATATAATACATATTTTCAGCCAACCTAAACTTGTACCTTGGTAACCAGCATCAGAACTTCATGTTACAAGCATCTCATTGTTCCAGCAGACGACTCTGAAGAGATTTTAAAGTTGTAGGACAGCTTACCTAACACTGAGTAACGTCACAAATATGAAAGCAATGATGTGAGACGTGTCAACATGGACTTGATCCAATTATTGAGGACTATGTAGTAATTAAAAATGAGATTTTTGAGTTTCTTTTCATTCACTTTTTAATTAATCCAAATGATTTGAAATATTGGTCTTATACAATGTATTAATATATCAAGTTTAACAGCTCTAGTTACATTTCAAATTAAGACAAATGAAAACTGCCCTCCCAATGGTGGAAAAATAATAGCTTAGCTTGCTGATTGATGGGATATTTTCTCTATTACAAGTGTTTTAATCATTGTCAAGAGATTTTCACTCAAAACCATGAAATTGTTACAGAGTCAAATATGCAGATGCTTTTGTAATGATTCAGTTGTAAGTTGTCATTTCTTCATGTCATGAAATTTTACATTATTAAATGAAGTAAACAAACTTAGGGGGGATTAAGGTACGGCTGCTGGTGACAAGATTTGTGATCAACTTTATTAAAAAATAATCAAAATCTGAAGAACACCTTGGTAAAGTGAGAGGAGCGAAGCATTGCTCGGGTTCTCAAGAATGTCATTATTAATTTTGTCAAATAGATAATTGAGTGCAATATTCAGATTGCAATCGTTAGAACAGCTTGAGGATTTGACCCCGAGGGTTACCTTTCCCATAACTCCTGCATTCCTTACCAGGAAATCGATAAGAAACTGATCCCACTTTACACTCCTTACCAGTCTTGTGACTCAGCTAACTCATGCTGCACATGAAACTCAAGGGATATCAAATGCAACATGGATGTAAAGTTAACCCTCACATTCACATGCATGTATTCTGTCTCTCCACCTCTCTCGATTTTCCTCCCCACTCAAAGTACAGATCACAATGTCATCCGCAAACATTCTAGTCCATGGAGAGTCCTGTCTGACCTCATCTGTCACCTTGTCCAT
This sequence comes from Fistularia tabacaria, assembly GCA_901007705.1. NCBI lineage: Eukaryota > Metazoa > Chordata > Actinopteri > Syngnathiformes > Fistulariidae > Fistularia > Fistularia tabacaria. Next base: position 6,653 of record CAAKHD010009201.1, on the reverse strand, counting down.
CACCTTAGCATACAAGAAGGGGCTCAGAGCTAATACCTGATGCAATCCCACTTCCACCTTGATCTCCTCGGTCTCGCCTGTAGCACACCTTACCACTGTTCTCATACATGTCCTGCATCATTCCAACATACCTCTCTGCCACTCCAGACTTCCTCATACAGTTACAGTCCTATTTTATATATATATGTACATACACACATACTCTGTCGATGTGTGTGCATGTAAGATAAGATAATACTTTATTGATCCCCAAAGGGGAAATTCAGGATGTGTATGGGTGTGTGAAATATCTGTTGTTAAAACCATGACTTAGTCTTAAGGAAGACAGCGTTGATTTGCATGAACCCCCTAATAATGTGCCAATTAAATATCACAACAATTCTCAATGTGTCAAATGGAACAAAAAAGGAACAAAAGAGGATATTTAAAAAGTGGCGTTAAAAAAAACAACCATCGGTGGACACGTTTGACTGAATACTAATTATTACAGTAATAAGCAGTTACAAACCTTTATCAATATTCAGTCTCCTCTACTTTTCTCCGACCTCCTCCACCTCTTGTGATCCCTCGTTCCATCTTTTTTTTTAACCTTACCACTTTGTTCCTCCGCGATTATAGGCCCTTACTTGACTTTGTAGTCTTATTTTGGTCCTTTCACATTTAAAATTGATTTTAGCAAGAAGAAAGAACATGTCCTGTTTGGAAGTTTGGAGGTAATAGTGAAGTTTTCTTAAAATTTTTTTTGAAAAAGTTTTCAAAGTTGAAATGGCAACCCACCAAAATACAAACAACTGTGATCTATCAAACTCTTTCGGGACCTGGCTGAGATGAGAGGAAGGACATGAAAGGACTTTTTTTTTTCCTCTGCAGTCAGTACATTTAAGTTTAGTGCTTTAAGTGCTTTTAATGTTTGAGTTTCATTTGTGATCATTTCTTTGAGGTTTCAGTATTTCAACAAAAGTAAAGAGGTCTAAATGCTTCCTGAGATACTGGTTGTGTGGGTAAATGCCTTTAATACTTACAATATAAGTTAGAACTTGAATGAAATTTGTTGATTGTCGAGAAATGTGTGAAACACAGGAAAATCTACCTTTCAAATCAAGGAATAAAATATCTCACCTGGACATTTGACGCTGACTCCTCCTGACATCCTGAGGGTAACAGAATGATCATCTGTTTTTTTATTTTTTTAACAAATTCCAATGTGTAATAAATCAACGAAATAGTTCTCTGTTCTCCGAACGAACATCTTTTAGCACTTTGCTGCAGTATTAAATGTGCACATCATTTTGACAGTCTGTTATATAACACCATCTGTGTGTGGAGATCAACTGAAATCCGAATATAAACCTCCCTTTCCTGACAGGCTTTGAGGCAGTGAATAAAAAAAGAGCACTGTTCGACCAGTGGAGGGCATTGAAGGACTGCAGGAGTGTCCATTTCTATCCCAGCTGTCACTGAGCGAGATGCGGGGATTCACCCTGGACTGCTCACCATTTGATCGCAGGGCCGATTTTGGAGACTTTCACTCGCTCATTCCCACATCTGGACAATTTTGGGTGAACCTATTGCATGTTTTTGGACTGTGGGAAGAAACCAGAGAACCCAGAGGAGACCTATGCAAATTCAACACAGAAAGCCATTCCCTTTTGGAATCAAACCAGGGACCTTCTTGCTGTGAGGTGAAAGCTGAAACCACTGTGGGCCAGCGTCACCACCTCCAAAAACGTCAAACTAAAAATAATAGATTTTAATAAACTCCTCAAAAAAGATGGAAACTGAAGGGTGGTGGTCAAAATAACCCCAATTAAAATTATTTTGCAAACTCTGATTTGTCACTGAAATGTCTATCATTTCAAGCAAATACTTCATAAATGTCATAGAGTTCTCATTCATTCATTCATTCATTCACTCAGTATTTGTAGTCAGAGTCATGGGGGGGGGGTCTAACTCAGCTGTCATTTGGCTAGAGGCAGGGCTCACCTTCATCCGGTCGCCAGTCAATCACAGGGCCACATATAGAGAAATTGAACCATTCATAGAGTAGCTAACGTAAATAACAAATTCAAGTACAGAAATAAAGGATTCAAGTTTTTTTATATAAATGTGGATCAATGCTTATAAGTTAGAGGAGAAAATCATGCTTTCTCTTTATTTTTTCGTATAGTGTGGTCCAGTTGGAGCTGCAGTGGGTTGAGTCATATTTATTGTTTTTCTCACAGTGACAAATGGTACATGAAGTACACTTCACAGATGACATCGATGGTATGCTGTCTGGAAGCAATTTTTTTTGGCCATCGTGTCGGCAGAAGTGGAAAGCTGCTCCCCTGGAGGTCACCACTTTCTCAAAACTGTCCGCGCTCTGAAACGAACTTAAGACTCAATCAGCACGATAGCTCCGTCCTGCATCCTGCACTGTTACGCTCACTTGTGAGATCTCTGCCAAGAGGTCGTGTCAGATAATTAAACTGAGGAGCTGAAAGAAATTCAATACACTCTTTTACAACCATGGGAGTCGTGGACTGGATTGGGCTGAGGCATTCATAGACTGGATATAAAACTCCTCCAAAGCTGCTTGGACTTCTGCTTGATGTCACAAACTACCCTTTATTGTCGTGTAACATTTCTGGACCAGACACGTAAAAAGAAGCTTGTGTGTTCAATGTGGCTGCTCCGCAGCCGGTGTCTGTGTAAATGACAGGTGAGCCTTTTTTTCATCCATTTCCCAAGATTCCTGATCAATATTCAGCCACTTGAGCATGAGATAGGGGCTTTTTGTGAGAGTACAATTATCATCAAATCAAACTACTCGAATCTACTGCACCTTTAAATAGCACGTCACCAGCTGACTGCAAGGATTGCTTAATATTTGATGTATTACCTGGGAATAAATTTGAATGATAAGTGTTTCAATGTCATGAGCTACTGTTTTATCCTGACTGGAGTAAAGGCCTCAGGGCATGTCAGTTCACTCCCAGATAAAGTGTATCACTTTGTTTGGGAGAGAAAGATCAAACCGGCAGTCCGGCGGGATGAAGAGTGGCTCTGCTCTCATTTGCAGCCCTGTGGCTTGGACTCTTTTTTCAGTCTGTCGTTCACTCGTAGCCTCCTTATTACACCATACTTCAGAATTATGAATGATTTTTTTTGGACCTCGCAGCTTGGACTGCCGCAATAATGCAGCCTTGATGGCTTTTGGAGTTCTTGTCCACAAGCAGGCCATCAAACCAGAAGCATTTCCTGTCACGATTTCAAGAGGGACGGCTTCATTTTTCGTACCGACTGGAGAGCCACCTCCCGCCTCGGCGTTGAATTGTACCAAATCTTAAGCTGAAGTATCCGCTGCGGGAGACTCCCGGAGCAGGGGTCTGTTGCGGCAAGCCTGACAGACTTTCTGACCCTATACAGTCCAGCTTCATTCAGGGTGGCCTCTGCTGAACTTGACTGCTGCGCACGGAGTGGTAGACAGACTCTTGACAGCATCACTTGTCCGAATTGCATCAAAAGATGGGATAAAATGGTCATTTCCTGTGTGTCTGCATTGAGAGATCTGCTGTCCTCAGGTCAGCTGCATGGGCTTTTGGGATTTTTAAATTGACTCTTAGCTAGGAAACTACAGCCAGAATCTGACACAGACCTGCAGATTTTGGATGACGTGATTTTCAGAAATGAATACGATTAGAAATGAAAGGATTTAGCAGATATTGTTACAAAAGATGAATCGTTCATTCATTCATTGTCTAGATACACTTATCCTACATTCAGGGTTGTCTTTGGGCAAGAGGTTCACCCTGGATTGATCAGAGAGCCACTTATATAGACATACAACTATTATACTATTGGACATTTTAGAGTCTCCAGTAAACCTTCTGCATGTTTTCCGACTGAGGCAGGAAACCAGAGAACGCATAGGAAACCAAGGCAGACATGAGAAGAATATGCAAAGTCCACACAGAAAGGCCCCCTGTCAGATTGAACCAGGTACCTTCATGCTGTGAGGCAGGAGCACAAACCACTTATTTAATAAAAAGAAAAAATCTCAATTACAACCAAGAAATAACCTTATTGCTAAGTGACAGTCAAAATTTTTGAATTTTTGTGTTTATTTTTTAAGCAGATTGATTTGAAAGCTTTGAAAAAATTGATAAATTTATGCCGTGCGTAATCTGGTATGAAGCGCCAGATACATTTAGGAGGAAATTGCATTACCTTTAGTTTTGATAGGCTTATTTGTGTATGTGTATGTGTGTGTGTGTGTGTGTGTGTGTGTGTGTGTGTGTGTGTGTGTGTATGTGTGTGTATGTGTGTGTGTGTGTGTATGTTTTTTTTTTAGTTTCCTTTATCTCTCAAGAATTACCAGAGGAATTCATTATAAATAAA
>CAAKHD010009194.1:47082-60883 GCA_901007705.1 Fistularia tabacaria | reverse complement strand
TGTGCTCTTCCGATCTCATTTTCCCATTTTAATGAAAGCAGGTAATACTCCTGCAGTCAAAGCAGCTAATACACAAAAACACAAGTGCTATTATTTCAAATTCAACTTTAAAAATGTATCCCATGTCGAACAACCCTCGTGTTTTTTGGGAGTCGTTCTTCGGGATAAGCATTGCCGAAAGTGAGAGCTCCAGAAGTAAAAGTGTAACTCTGACCCAATGTGAGCCTCGGATGAGAGATAATTAAAATTCCTCGTTTTGCACGTCTATCTGGATCTTATCTGACCAGGAACATGTGGATTAGCTTTTCCATACATTAGCTTAGCTTCCTAGCAATAAGTCAGTGATTAGCTAACAGTGGTGGACCAGATTTTGGCTGTGGTGCCATCTGCTGGTCACGGGGGAGTTGGTTGACGACCTGCTGTTAAAAGACGAGATGCATTTATTAGATTTCACAATCATGAGCGGTGGTTTGCTGCAGATGAGTGGAGTTTTGTGTGCCTGAGATGATGGCGCTCTCGAGAAGTCGGCCTGAAGATGGTTTAAAAATTCTAAAAATAAATGTAGAAATCTACAAATGTCCTCAGAGCGAAGGGGCCTGAGAGCAAAAAACATCAAATTCAGAAGTTGTTGTGTGTGTGTGTGTGTTGCTGTGGGTCTGACACCCTCAGGCACACACACACACACTGCCCCCCCCCCCGCCCCTAGCAGAGCTGCGCGTCAAATTTTAACAAGATGTAGAAATATTTGACAGAGATGCTGGGAAAACGGAGGCGGCGGGGAGAGGGCCAAGACCAAAGTCAATGCTGCTCATCTTTCACAATGTATCACTGCAATGTATCACAGCCACGGAAACAACAAGAAAGAAGCTGGTGTGTGTGTGTGTGTGTGTGTGTGTGTGTGTGTGTGTGTGTGTGTGTGTGTGTGTGTGTGTGTGTGTGTGTGTGTGTGTGTGTGAGAGAAATGAGACTGCAGAGGTCAGGGGTCCTGAGGATTGGTGGTCAGATGAGCCCAAAATTCACGTGTTATGTTTTCGTGTTAGGTCGCAACAGATTTAAAAGTCGGGCAGGTTCTTCACCGCCTGGACACACACACACTTAAAAGATGAAGGATAAAACCCAAAAGAAGCATGATGATCATTAGAAACAAGAAAAAACCTCCTGCTCTGAATCTTAATGACTGTTGCTGGGTCTGTTCCCAACACACACGCTGTCAGTGTGGCAGCTCTGTATCCTTGCATAGCCCCGGACTGTCAATGTCCAATGTGTGTGTAAACACTAAGCAGCAAACATCTACCGAGGTGAAGTTCGCCTGGACGCCACACAGTGAGAGAAAGACTCGGAGGAGAGCAGATGGATGGATGGAGAGGGAGGAAAAAATGGAGGAGAGCGGTTGTGGTTGGAGGGAGAGAGAGTGAGAGGAGGAGGAGCAGAGGGATGATTCCTCTATAATCCTCTAGACACACGCTCGGTCTGGCAGCCCTGCGAGCTCAGAGGGAGGAGAGCGGGAGAGAGGGAGGCAGGTGGAGGAGAGGGTGGAGGGGGGGAAAAAATCACCATTTTCCAGTGGAGGAAAAAAAAAGAATGAAGGGTGGAAGGAAGAAGAGAGGCACCTCGTGCAGAGCGGGCTGAGGAAGAGGTGCAGAAGAGCGGCGGGGACGGAGGTGTAGGGATCGGAGGCGATGCTCGTCCGCAGCGCCGGCTGAGGAGAACCTGGTGCGAGGAGGAAGAGGAGGTGGAGGTATGGAGCTGCAGGGACTCGAACCAACGCCGGTCCTGCAGGCTCACCTGAGCGCGAGATGAGCGCGCGAGCGGGAGCCGGCGCGCGCACGACGTGACGGACGGAAACGCGGATTTTGACTTCCGCACGAAGAAGAAGAGGAAGGGTTCGTTGTGAGGAAGAGGAGCGTGCGTGTGCGCGCGTCGGGATGTAAACGGGGTCAGGTGCGCTCCGGTGGGGGGGGAGAGAGAAGAGCCAGGTGAACACGTGAGCAGGTGTGTGTGTGTGTGTGAGTGTTGGGGGTCGCACGCGCGCTCCTTGCACATCCGGCGTTCCCCCCCAAGAAAAAGCCGGAAGAAGAAGAAGAAGAGGAGGAATTGAGGAGTCAACCTGCTTCCTCTCAACTCGAACCCTCCTCAGGTCCACCTGTGACCCCCTCCTGTGAGGGGGGGTACTTGAAGTAAGCTCCAGAAGAAGAAGATCCCCCACCCAACCACCTTCTCCCCCCTCCCTCGGAAGGTGGGATCCCCCCTGACGCCCCCCGGCCCCCAGTGGATGCCACCAGACCCCAGCCATGGGAGAATGGACCATCCTCGAGCGCCTCCTGGAGGCTGCTGTGCAGCAGCACTCCACCATGATCGGAAGGTGAGTCCTGGTCGGGGGAGGGGTCAACTCACACGTTCATAGAGCGTGATTGCGACGCAGTCATTCGCGCGTTTCTCCGCCGGAATCCATGTGGAAGGAGTCCTGCCGCCAGGGGATGGGCGGAGGGTTGGCTTGAGCTCCATTAATGCCCGGCGGTGACACGACGGGAGGTTTAGGGTGACCGGGAGCGACTCCGTTAGCCGCGAGGAGGCTCCGGGCTAGCAGGCGCAGCTGCTCAAGGAGTCGGCGCTCCGTCTCCTGGCGGACAATGAAGTCATCCCTCCTTTTAGAAAGGAAAACAAAAGCCCGGGACGCCCCCGCGTTTCACTTCCAGGGACTCATTCCAGTTTGGGACCAAACACGAGCCTCCGTGGTCCGGAGGTTGACTTCGGACCCCTTCGGCCGGTCTGACTCACCCAGGCGACTCAGCGCCTTGAATTATTGAGCGAGTAAATGTCAGCCGGTTTATAAAGTAAATGATGTGTAGAAATGTGCTATTTATAGCAGAGGATGAGTATTCCCGTTGCCGTGACACAGATTTGCCGTGTGGCCGGCGAGGCCCGATTTCGGCGTTGTAGCTTTCCTGTTGTTTTTGTGAAGAACCTGGTTGGACGCCGGTTGGACGGCAAGGGGACGAGCTGGTGCTGCGTATCAGCTGAAAGCTCCTTTCCCTGGAGACGAAAAATCTTAGTTTCTGCAGGAAGCTGAAATTTCCTCTTGCCGTTGTCTGCTTCGGCGTCTTCCTGGAGAGCCTGCGGCCGCCACTTTTTCCCAACGTTTTTTGAGCAGAGCAGACATTCATATACTAACTCTTTGTGTTGCCACCTTACCTCTGCACCGCCATGCTTGGTTGGCGCCTATTAGCGCTAGCCATCGTGCTAATCAGCCAAACGGCAGCTTGATGAAGAATCTGAGTGTCTGGTGGAATTTTCAACAAATGCATATCTTTGCTCGCCTGGCGACTGTGGGCCTCACATTCCTCCATTAATTAATTAATTAATTAATTAATTAATTAATTCATTCATTCATTCATTCATTCATTCATCCATTCATTCATTCTCAAGGCCGCTTGGAGCCATCATTGGGCAAGAAGCAAGGACCCTGGACCGGTCCATCACAGGGCCAAATTTGGAGACATGCAAGCGTTCATTCACTCATGCACATGCAAGATGGACATGCAACCGTTCACCCTCTCACAAGTCATATAGAGGCATGCAACCATTCACTCATTAAGTCACATATCATATAGTTGCAACCATTCACCCTCTCACGTCATATGAAGACATGTGGGCATTCACTCATTTATTCACGTCATTGAAAAAGGCAACCACTCACCCTTTCACTCACACATCATATAGTGAGTTGCAACCGTTCACCCTCTCACACATCATATAGACATACGACCATTAATTCATCAACACTCCATATAGTTGCAACCATTGCCCTCTCACGCGTCATATAGTGACATCCAACAATTCACCCTCTCGCTCACACATTATATAGTGACATGCAACCATTACCTCACTCATTCACACATCATATAGTTGTAACCATTCACCCTCTCACATCATATAAAGACATGGGACCATTCATTCATTCATTCATTCACTCATTCATTCATTCATTCATTCATTCACATGTCATTTAGTGAGTAGCGACTATTCACCCGCTCACATGTCATATAAAGATATCCAACCATTCACTCATTCATTCACACGTCAGATGGAGACATGCAACCATTCACCCTCTCACTCACACATCATAAAGTGAGTTGCGTTTGTTCATCCTCCCACACCTCACATAGAGACGACCATTCACGTGTCTGGGCTATTTAGGCTCTCCAGTGACCCTCCCCCATGTGTTTGGACTGTGAGAGGAACTCGGAGAACCCCGAGGAACCCCACGCAGACACGGGGAGACCGTGGAGACTCCACTCAGGAATCCAACCACGGACCTTCTTGCTAACCCCTGAATCTCTGGAACAGTCACGTTCCTTGATGTAAGAAGTCTTATTGACCCCCGATGTGAGCACCGGCTGCAGTCTGGATATCACACACGCGGAGAGACGTCTGCTAATTAGCCTCCTGCTAACATCAACCTAGTTGTGATTTTTCTGTGATGTTGACAGACTTGTACAAGTTGTTGAATTCCATGTGATGTTTAAAAAAAAAAAAGCATGCTTTTTTTTTTTGCAGATGCACGGACAGATGTTCGTTCGAACAGCTCGCCGTCATTACTGGCCCCCCCGTGTGGAAATATCTGGTCGGCCTTGCCTTTCCGTGTGGCAGCGGCCCTCCGTGTTCCCGCAGCAAAGTGCCCGTCCCTGCATTTGGCTTTTCTGCAGCTCAGAGACCTAATCTGGGCCGTCACGGCTGACATGAATTTTTATAAATGCACACTAATACTCCCTCAATCCCGCCAGCCATTGGTCCCCCTGCGCCGCCAGGGGCCCGGGCCGTCCCATTGGCGGCCGCGCCGGCAGTCCTGCGGGGAAATGGCGCTGGGCACGGGTTGCGCCCGAGGCGGTGTCAGCATGTGTTCCACCATGACGGCAACCCACACATTAGCGGGAAAGTATCCAATATCCGTTTGTGTGTGTTGAACATGAGCTTCAGGATACTTGATGGTCAAGTTGCATGTGGTCGGATGGGTTTTGGATTTGTTTTCCTGCTCCGTGTGTGTGTGTTCACCTGCTGCTTGTGACATTCCCGCCATGGCGGGCGGCAGGCCAGGTGCAAATCGACTTCCCCGGGATCATCTGATGGACCGTGGTGCCGCGCTGGTACTCGGCCACCGGGTATAAAATGCTGTAAAGCGCTCTCTCCTGTCAACACATGGGTCGTGAGGTCACTCCCCGTTGGCCGCGGCGGCGTTTACCTGCTGCTGCGGGCCGGACCGATCCAACACCGCCTTCCCGGCTGCTCAACATCGATCTCCAATAATGGGGCAGGAAGTGCAGCCCGACACAAGACTGGGCTTTTAATGGAAACTGTCTTCAGGCGCGACTATTTGCATCGCTAATGCGCTCGCGGGTCACCGCATTGGCAAATGCTGAGTGAGTAATTAAATGCTTCAAGTAGCTCATGGACTTCAGTTTTTCCTCTTTTTGCCCTTTCATATAAATTTCCCAGCAAGCTGAGGTTTTCCTTCCTCGAAGGCCATGACACCGAGAAGTTCAAGTGCTCCCAAAAAAAAAAGGAGGAAAAACCTCCAGTTTTTAGTGAAAAGTCCCGGTTTGAGACGCAGCAATACCTGCGATCTATGATTTCCCAAATAAAGTCGACGCTTTATTTGGGCGTGTCGATCCGATGACTGCTGTCCTTGTGGAGTCCGTCCACGGAGGAAAACCCGTGTGTCACACAGCGCTCTTCTACCTGAATCGGGTCCCGTGTTGCATTCATGTGTCTCTTTCTTCGCTGTAACTCGCCCCTTTCAGATCATTACGTTTATATTTTGCCCCCCACCCCCTTCCACCGCGGAGGTGATGGATGTTCCCTCTGGTGGTGTGAAGGCCCTGTCGGGGGGGGCTGTAGATGTTGCTCGGCTTGTGGTTGCTTCCCCTGAGTGATCGTTAGGAGGGGATGCTTATGGAAGGACAAGCGAGGCGACCCCCACCCACCGCTGCCTCGACCCCCTTCCATACTGAATGACCCTAAGGATGCAGGTCGGATGGGGGCTTATTAAAGCGACCTCGTGCGAAGCCGTCGGAAAGCGAACCCCTGGGAGATGAGGCGTTCGAGCAGATTCTGCTCAAATGGTCGATTCCTTTTTGAAGTTTTATTTTATTTTTAAAACGCAGATGCAGGAAATGAGCCGCAAAAAACATGGCTCATTCTTTTCCTGTTGCTTTTATGACCCGGATGGCGAAACAGGGGGAATACTTGCATTTGCTTGCTGCTGCTTGTTTTGTCAAGCTTATACCTCGACGCACACGCACACGCACACGCACACGCACACGCACACAGTATATTTACTCCACGGCCACACACCGCTCCAAATCCCTGCATCTCTGAGCTTTACATTGTCCTTGTCTTCATCTTCGCAGTCGACATATGCTAGGGTCAGGGTCCTCTTGGTATTTCCATTAAGCTCCCATCTCGTGTGTGTGTGCTGTTATTCAAGTCAGAAGATCAGTCTTCAGAGCTGATCTTGAGATATACCTTCTTTATTCACGTCTTACTAGGGAATTTGTTGAAACGCAGCCCACACATGAACCCCCTTCCTCCGGTCGAAAAATCTGAATTTAGCGGTTTTAGTGAAATGTTTATTACGGCGCTTGATAAGATCTTGTCTTTTAGCGTCAGGCGCGAAGATGCTTCCAATTCAAAGCATCAAAACGAAGGAACCCTTTGGATACAGTGTGCCTGGAAAAAGCGATTTGTGACGAAAATAACTTAAATCACAGGTAACAGCGACTCGGCGAATGGAAACGCTGCTGTGTGTGTCTGTGTATGTGTGTGTGTGCATGAAAGAGCGATAAATATAGATAGCAGGGTCGGGAGGAGGGTTTTCGGCCATTTAGGCTGGAATGTGTGTGGAACAGGACGACACCTGGGGAGATAATGGTTAGTAAGAAAAGCATGGGGGAGAATTCATGTGCATTGAGATGAAGGCGGTGGCGGGGGATGGGGGGGTCGGGGCCAGGAGGGCCTTCCGGCCCCGCGGGGCCCCTGCAGAGGTGCTGTGTCAGGCAGGGTGACTCAGCAGCGGCTTATGGGTTTTAGCGCCGGCACCTCGCCCGAGGACGCAGCAGGTCAGCGTTAGAACGACGCCAGTTTAACCCGGACATTATCTGGCACACCAACACGTGGATGGCGAACACCGCTGCACCCGTGCATGACCTTTCCACGGAAAATAAGACGTTACACAGAAAGGAATATCATCCATCCATATACATTTATATATATATATTATTTATAAAAGGTGTCTTTCCCACTCTGAGTCAGCGCCAGCAATCTTTACAGCCGATCTAGATGGTCCTGAGAGATTACGCAGCTGCTTTATCCTTCTACTCCCCCAGTAGGAGACAACGAATCAACAGAATTTCTGTTCCCCTTTAAGGGCATGGTCACTGAGAAAGGTGAACATCGGCTGTAGCCGTGCACGTCTCCATCTCGTGGAAACAAAGCCTGTACCGGTAATATCTGGTTCCCCCTGATGATTTTAAAATGATGCAAAGATGGTAAAATTACGGGTGAGATTTCCAGGGAGAGGTGCAAATGTTTTTTTTTCTTTCCTTCCGTGCGAACAGCAGAGGTTAGCGTGAATGTGACTGAGCAGAGGTGCATGGTGACGAGCCCGCCGGCCGTCCAGCCCGGGATCGGGAGAAATCATCGCCCGAGGGGAGAAGTTAGTGTTTTGACCCGTCCGGGCAGAAAGCCAGCCTTTTCCTGTCAGGCCAACAGGAAGAGTCCGGGGTCCTGACACACACACACGGCTTTGCCGCAGCTGCGCAAACACAATAATCCCTCGCAAATTCGCCGATCGCCACAGAAAAGCTGAGACGCCCCACCGACCCTCACGTTGGAGGGGGAGAGAAGGAGAGCTCTGCAGAAGTGATGACTTATTTTCTGCAAAGACTTATTAACACAGCTGCTTCTGAAGTTTTCCCCGGCCATGTATGTGTGTGTTTGCGCGCACAGGGGGGGCTGTTGTCTTCGTATGGACCGGCAGCTGTTTATTCCACACCAACAATGGCGTTTTCGGCCACCGTGATCGCAACGCGAGCACAACGGTCGCTCGTCCTCTTCCCACTTAGACACCACTTCATCGCATCCTCACCTGCTCTCTGAAGATGAAACAGGAGCAGTCCTTTGCCTGATTACATCCCGTCTTACACACACACACACACACACACACACACTGCAGCTCCACCCCCTAGCTCGCTAATGATCAGGTCACTTAAACAAGGAGTTCTTGAAGTGGTTCTGGAAGAGCTCAAGAACCCAGATCAAGGAGTAGCATGATCATCCTGGAATATCAGATGATTGAATTGTATGCTCATCAAGTGTGTGTGTGTGTGTGTGTGTGTGTGTGTCAGTCAGCCGCTGTCCCTCAGAGCCAATATATCAGCCCTTTTGCATGTTGCGACGGAGTCAACATCAATACATTAATGGCGCACGCTTGGTCCTGACACCTCGTGCCCTGCTAAAACACATACCGTCTCCGCCAGAAAAGGAGACATCTGATTCACACACACACGCACCCCCCCCCCGAAAAAAGTGCACACAAACACACTCGGAACCAGATGGCCATTCGAATATACAAACATACACGTCAGCAAATTGGCAGCGTGGTTACTATATTTACTCATTACTCAAGGGCGCAGGCACAAAATTGGGCTACCCTCTGTCTCGCACACACACACACACACAAACACACAAACAAACACAAACACACACACACACACGTGCGCACAATGCCAAAACTGTCCACATCTTTGCAGCTGTTTACACGTGCAAGGAGTCAAGAGAGTCTCATCACACACACACACCTATTCATAGTCACAATTAAGCAGTGAAAAGGTTGAGCTGTCCGATTGTGTGTGTGTGTGTGTGTGTGTGTGACTATGAGACAGTCACCCTGCTCTCCTGGCCAATTATGGTTAGGCGTCTCGGTGGGCAGCGGCGTGATGTGAACCAGATCGACTCTTTTGGGAGAGGTGGGGGTAGGGGACAGAGGGGGGTCTGCCTTGCCGTGAAAAGAGAAGGATGCTGCGTTCACATGCGCTCGTAGCGTCGGAGATAAGAGCTTCGCCCAGTCACCACTTGCCCTGGACAGTTTAAGAGGTTATTAAGATTTCCTGTTGAAATGTGGATTTTTCGAGGACCCACCCAGATCTTGAAGGAAGAATTCCCATCGCACGATGTCGCAAACATACACTTTTCGAGTCGCTGTGGTCGAACTGTACATAACAATAACTTCCCTTGGCTAATCTGTCAACTTAGCCGTTGGAGAATTAATTGTCTCTTTAGCAGTGATTGCAAATAAGACTGAAATATTGATCCCCCCGACGGTGAGGGAAGTTTACTGTAATGGAGTGTGTGTATAAATAATGTGTGTGTGTGTTCTAAATACTGCACTCCACCTCCGGCTTTCCACCTTTCCTGCCTGGAGTCAATCATCTCCGGCGAGTTTACACTGAATGTATCAAGGGATGCCGCTGGGCGCCGGTTCCGTGTCACACATGCTCCCTCGTGGTGGAAGCTCCCTGCATGTGATTGGGGTCGAGGCTTGGCACGGGGTTGGGCGGCGGTGGGTGGAGAGCTGGCACGAGCGCAGCAGCGCTAGCTAACTCAGGATTGTCCAAAACCCAAGAGATTTAATCTGGATTACGCCCATCATTCCTCCCTCCCTCTCCTTCTATCTGCCTTTCCCTCCGCTGACCCCCAGTACCACCTCTCCCACCCACGCCTTCGCTTTCCTCTCCTTTTTTTTTCCTCTCCTCGCTGTTCTTTCCCCCGCTCACGCCTCACCGCTCCATCTTCACCCTTGCCTCCTCACCTTAAGATCCCGATGCCTGCTCTGTTGCCATGGTGACATGCGTGTCGCTTCGGCTCGCTGATCTGGAGAAAGGTCTCCCTCGGTAACTTTCTGCATAATTGATCCCTGTACTTGATTTTCCAATCTGTGGCTGACATGTGTTCGCATCCCGCCACCGTGTAGGGCAGTGTGTGTGTGTGTGTGTGTGTGTGTGTGTGTGTGTGCGTGTGTGCGTGTGTGTGACAGACAGGCACTCATTCATTATCTATACCACTTAGCCTGCCATCGGGCTTGCAGGAGAACGCTGTCATTGGAGGTGATGTTCACCCGACCCGCTTGCCAGTTGATTAGATGGGCAACATATTGAGACGTGCAACCGTTCACCCTCTCATTCATATGTCGTTTGAGAGGTGCAACCCTTCACCCTCTCATTACCAAATCATGGTGAAATGCGCAACCATTCACCCTGTCATTCACAGCTCACATGAAGACGTGCAACAATCACCCTCTCATTGACATATAAGATAGAGACATGCAACCAATCACCCTCTCATTTGCACATCATATGAAGTCATGCAACCATTCACACCTTCACAGTTTACATGGAGACTTTTCATACCTTAAAAGAGTGGGTGAGAGAGGGAGAGAGGGAGAGAAGTGCGGTTGGGCAATGGCAAAGTACTTATTTTTTTGTAGGTAGAAAAATGTATTTTCCAGGGGGAGCAAACACCGGGCAATGTCAGACACAATCGGCTTTGTGGTGCCCCCTGCAACAGC
Source organism: Fistularia tabacaria (assembly GCA_901007705.1). Taxonomy (NCBI): domain Eukaryota; kingdom Metazoa; phylum Chordata; class Actinopteri; order Syngnathiformes; family Fistulariidae; genus Fistularia; species Fistularia tabacaria. The sequence continues at coordinate 50,262 of CAAKHD010009194.1, read as the reverse complement.
TGGAGGAGTGTGTGCGTGCACGCGCCTCTTGATTAAAACACACACACACACACACACACACACACACACACACACACACACACACACACACACACACACACACACACACACACACACACACGGACGGAGAGGTGTCTTTATCCTGAATGGGCTCAGAGTATTTTCACGAGCGTGCACGTCAGCTTGGAAGGAGGTGGGCGGGCGGGCTTGGATGGAGATCCAGGAGCCCCCCCGTCACTCCTTCTGTCACCGGGCTTGCAGCTCTGGAATTCCCCTCGCGGGCTTCGAGCGTTGGCGCACGTGTATGTATGTGTGTGTGTGTATGTGAGACACCCCTGAACATCAAGCTATTGACAAAAAAAAACAACCTCGTCAAAGGAACTCCCCGGACTGGAAGGGAGGTTATGACGACCGTGTGTCCGCATCTGATGTGACGGGATTAGATTGTTATATTTAGATGACCAGCTGGCATCCGGAATGCACTCGGCAGACATTCGGTTCACAAATAAATAAATAAATAAATAAATAAAAAAGTCCAGAGAGGTGGCATGAAGGCAGCGAAAAACGCCGCTGCAATTCCACGCCATTAACTAGAGGAGTGGAGCTAAGCGGTCGGACACCAACGCGGCACAAAATGAAGGATAAAGCCACTTCCTGTCTGCTAATGAGCACGCTGCCGAAAAACCTCACGAATCGTTCTGAGGTTCTCTCTCAGCGGGGGGGTCGTCTATCTACGCAGCTCTGGAGAGGAACTCGTGACATGGGATGGAGATTTGTTTCTGGTTTCCTCAAGAGCAATGAAGGGAGGAGGTGTAATTAAAGGAGGAGAAGGGAGGAACAGCAGGGGGCGGAGGAGAAGCCGAGGTTTGGGTGATGAAGAAGATCATTTATGCCCGATGATAAATCCTCTGCGTTCATAATCACCAATATTTTTCCTGAACGCGTGGACAAAACACGTGCAGTACCACCCGAAGTCCTGCGGTGGGGCATTGTTGCGCGGTACGTGGAAATGCGACTGGCGAAATAGGAACGGAGAAGAAACCAAAATGGCGTATGGTATGGTATGAACGGGGAGAAGAAGTCTCCGTCCGCGTCACGGGGCTTGTTGACGGACATAAAATTGGACATAAAAATCCAGAAAAGCTAAAAGAAACTCATGCAATGAATTGGCATGGAAACCGTAAGCCCAAATTAGAAGTCTCAAAAACAAAATGTGAACCCCTTAAAAGTAACAAACAAGATAGGAAATTTTTAATACAAAAATATGGAGTAACGCAAATACAATATTTCAAGAGAAAAAAAAAACTTGCAGATTCGTGAGAAATTCAATTGGAGCTCTTTAAAATAAAAAGGGTTGATGAAATCGCCCCTAATTGGCAACTTATTATTTTAGAGAGGGGAAAAATGATTTAAAATTAATTCTCAGCGTCCGCGTGCCACCATGTTTCTCGTCGTCTGAAAAGCAAGTCGTAGGTGAACTCTGCACCGTCCCCTAGTGGACACGTTGCTGAACAACAACCACGGCGGCGTGAAGTCCGTGGACGTTCTCTTTTGCGCCGCCAGCTCGGGGTCCAGAAGATCGCTCAGCGCTCTCGCCGGCCTTTGAGCGTAACCGCCTCGCTTCAACGGCTGCAACCGCCTTTTTACCCGCCTGGTCTTGGGTTGACTTCGCGGCGAGTCGACACACTTTTCTCTCTCTCTCTTTCTCTTCTCTGTCTCTTTTCTGCCCCTCGCCTGTTGCCGTGGTAACTAGCAGAGGGAAGCTGAGCGGAGATGGAAGGGAAGTGAGGAGGACGAGGGAAAAAAAAAAGGAGGGGGGGTTCTGGCGAAAGGAACCTCATCTGCCCCCCCTCCTTTTTTATCTCCTCAGCCACTTCTTCTCCCCATCCCTCCAAAAGCCCTCTAACCTTCTCAATGCCGGCCAATTATTTCCCGTCTTCTGCCTCCTCCTCTTCATTACCAACCCATTTTTTTTCCCCCTTTTACCAAATGATTCTTTTATCAGCCCCCCAACGTCCAACCACTAAATGTTCCACTCCTGAAGCTGTTTTTACCTTTGGTGAACACCACCCTCACAACAACACCGCCGTCCTCATTTGTTTTCATACCATTCTTTGTCGTTGTCGTCGTTTTCCTTTACCCATCTCCCCCCAAAAATCCAGCTGTGACCTGTCCTGCTTCTCAACATAGACACAACAACGCCACCAAGCAGCGTGGATATCCATTCATGCAAGTGTGTGTGTGTGTGTGCACGCACTTTTTCACTGATTAGTCGCGTATCCATAATGAGAGCTTTGAGCATGATGAACGCCTCTTGAGTGTAACACCGACACAGAGAGGAGGGGGGGGGGAAACAACAACAGCAGCAACAGCGGCAGATCTGAGTGGCACCATCGACACAGGAGGAAGAGGCGTTTTGGACTCGTTGACGGCGGCGTGTTTGTGCGTATCGCAGCAAACGCCGTGTGCAGGTGAAGCGGCGTCGGGGAGGGTGTGGAAAAACCGAAGAGAATTAATGTTTTCTTTTCTCTCGACGGTTGTTTTCTTGGGCCCGTTTGTTCATTATTGATGAGACGAGGGAGGAAACACACAGGAGAGGTGGTGGTGGGGGGTGGATGGGAAAAAGAGAAATATAACAGGTAGGGGCCTGCAGGGTGTGTATGTGTGTGTTTGTGTGTGTGTGTGTGTGTGTGTGTGTGTGTGTGTGTGTGTGTGTGTGTGTGTTATGATAATCTGGAGCTATTCGACGGCATTAGCGACAACAAAAAACCCCTAATGCAGGATTCCTCCCTCGGCCCGGACGCAGATTACAGCTGTGGGTTTGCGTGTGGACGCCATTATATAATTCAGTCTCCATAATGAGATTTTACTTCATTGCTGGTTTTTCTTACCACACACACACACACACAACCCCCTTCCCATCTCTCACCATCATGCCCCAGCACTGGCAGGTTCCTCTTTTAATTTAAGGAGGAGACGTCCGAGCCACAAGTCCAGCGACTTCATAATCTCTTTATCCCAGTCTGAAACTAATTCATCTTAAAAAGCAATTTTGATGTCTTTTTTTTTCAACACACAAACACACACACACACACACACACACACACACACACACACACACACACTCCTCCTAGTCAGTTCTGAACAGTGTTCCCTCGCCACCAGGATTAGACGGCTGTG
>CAAKHD010009194.1:35064-47062 GCA_901007705.1 Fistularia tabacaria | reverse complement strand
CACAGTCCTAGCGTCTTCCTAATCTCGTTTTCTCTGTCTCATAGTAGTTTACTTTTTAAAGCAATTTTGATGTCTTTTTTTTTCAACACACAAACACACACACACACACACACACACACACACACACACACACACACACTCCTCCTAGTCAGTTCTGAACAGTGTTCCCTCGCCACCAGGATGCTGCTTTGTTGCAGGGATTTGGAGCGGTGTGTGGCCATGGAGTAAATATACTGTGTGTGTGTGTGTGTGTGTGTGTGTGTGTGCGGCCCAGGCGGACATGTTTAGCGCCGAGCGCTCTCCCATTCTGGTTTTTGTGAATTCTCCTCTCGCTAAGCTCCTTAATGGAGTCATTACAAGGGCAAACTCATTTTAATTTTTTTTTTTGGTTTATTTCTTTTTTAAAATTTTTTTCTCTCACACCTCCTCGGCGTTGCTGGCTGATGGACGGGTGCACCAATTTTTTTGATTTCTCGGGTCACAATGCAGGGGTGGATGAGAGGTGCATGTGAACGGCGCTGGGTAAAACTGGAGGGGATTAACGCTGCCACGTCGGTAGATTACCCCCCGCACACACACTGCTGCCATTTAATGATTTTCCGGCAGTCCCTCAGGTGCAGAGCAGTATGCCGCCACCCACATTCACTCAAGATTTTTGACAAAAACCAGCAATGGAACTCAATCCCCTCTTTGAATGGCAAGCTAAATGTGTAGTTATCGGTCTACTCTCGCCTTATTATGCGTTCGTCCTTCCATTCACTCATTTGTTCGTTCATCTATTACGCTAATCCTACAGTCATGGGTCGTGTGGGGGCTGAGACAATCATTCACATGTCATATAGAGTCAGAAAACAATTCACCCTCTCAGAAATACACTAAAAACCATTCACTCACTCATTTACACATCATATAGAGTTACAACCATTCACCCTCTCATATAGAGAACCATTCACTCTGTCATTCCCATGTCATATAGAGACACACAGCCATTCACCCTCTCATTTACATATCATATATTGGCTTACCGGCATTCAGCCTCTCACACAAAGAGTAACAACAGTTCATTCACTCATTCATGTGTCATATTGAGACACACAGCCATTCACTCTCTCATATATAGACTAACATCCATTCACCCACTTATTCATGTCTCATCTAGAGTCAAACAACCATTCACCCTCTCATATATAGACTTCAAACGTTCACTCACTCATTCACACATCTTATATAGGCTTACAACCATTCACTCTCTCATTTACAACTCACACATAGGCTTCCTGGCATTTGCTTTTTCATTCAGACGTCTAAAGACACATATCACCCTTTCCACCTTCTAAAACTTGTGTTTTCCACATCTGCCTTTTTTGTAGGAACCCCCTCAGACACACACACACACCGTGCGATGCCATTTCCACATGTCCCAATCCACTGACCTGCCCACACACACACACACACACACACACACACACACACACACACACACACATCCATAAATCCACGCTGAGCGTAACAAGGTCAGCTGGCCGCCATGAAGCTGATCTATGGCGCCATTACTTACATCGTTATTGTTTGAGAACGGACGACTCGTCCGAGGTGATCTAATGGCAGAAAAGGGACGAGAATCAATCAACCAATCAAAAGAGCCGTCAGGCAGCGCGAGCGCACGGGAATCCCTTCCTCCCATCGAAATAGCAGCTCATCTGGAAACGGCTCTCTTTTCACACCCGCCTGTTGCTAGGTGAGCGAGGGGGAGACGGGTGGCGTGCGCGTTGGAGTTGGCAACCGACCTGGGAGGCAGGCGCGTACTTTCACGTGCATGTGGGTCAGAATTAGCCACGGTTTCAGTTTACCTTAGTATGAGGGGGGGGGGGTTGCCATGCTAACTGGGCCTAATGACGCACAAGAAGCCGACGAGATGTACCAAGTAACCTTTTTACCTGTCAGTGCGCACACACACACACACATACATACACACATACACACATACACACATACGACACATCAAAGGTCCACTCAGGCGGACAATTCTTCTCGGATTGTTTATCTTGGCTGATAAACGGGATTTGGAGCCCTCATCTTCCTCCTCCTCCTCCTTCTGATAGAGGACCTCAGCATCCATCTCCCACCCTTTGTTTTGTTTTGCACCCTATTTTTACCATCTATGGTCCTGATGCTTCGGCTGCTAACGACTAGCAAGCTAACATATTTCCCCTGGAGATCCCGAGAAAGGGGATCTTGTCTCACTCCTTAAATCTGTCTGCATGATCCCTCTCTCTTCTTCTTCCGCAGGATCCTGCTTACGGTGGTTGTGATCTTCCGCATCCTCATCGTGGCCATCGTCGGGGAGACGGTGTACGAGGACGAGCAGACCATGTTCATCTGTAACACCCTGCAGCCGGGCTGCAACCAGGCCTGCTACGACAAGGCCTTCCCCATCTCCCACATCCGCTACTGGGTCTTCCAGATCATCCTGGTGTGCACGCCCAGCCTCTGCTTCATCACCTACTCCGTGCACCAGTCGGCCAAGCAGCGAGACCGCCGCTACTCCTTCCTCTATCCCATCATGGAGAGGGACTACGGCGGGAGGGATGGGGCGCGGAAGCTGCGCAACATTAACGGCATCCTCGTTCAGCACGGCGGCGAAAGCGGGGGAGGGAAGGAGGAGCCGGACTGCCTGGAGGTGAAGGAGATCCCCAATGCGCCGCGGGGCCTCACCCACGGGAAGAGCTCCAAGGTGCGGCGGCAGGAAGGCATCTCCCGCTTCTACATCATTCAGGTGGTGTTCCGGAACGCCCTGGAGATCGGCTTCCTGGCGGGCCAGTACTTCCTGTATGGCTTCAGCGTGCCGGGGATCTTCGAGTGCGGCCGCTACCCGTGTCTGAAGGAGGTGGAGTGCTACGTGTCCCGCCCCACTGAAAAGACGGTCTTCCTGGTGTTCATGTTCGCCGTCAGCGGCATCTGCGTGGTGCTCAACCTGGCCGAGCTCAACCACCTGGGCTGGCGCAAGATCAAGGCGGCCATCAGGGGCGTGCAGGCCCGCAGGAAGTCCATTTGTGAGATCAGGAAGAAGGACATGGCGCACCTCTCCCAACCGCCCAACCTGGGACGCACGCAGTCCAGCGAATCGGCGTATGTCTGATGAGCGGTGGCAGCGGAGGGAGAGGGGCGGCGGTGAATGTGAAAGAGCCAACCAGTGACTTGTTTGTATGAGAATATGAGGTAAATACAGCGCCGGGGTGGAAGGACGGAGTCGGAATGTAACGCGGCGAGAAGGATCGGGAGGAGGGAGATCAAAAAGCATGGAGTTTTGAGACGGGACGGGAGGGAGGGGGGTCACAACTGCCATTTTATACTTCTTTTTCTACTAGTTAGCGTCTTGCCGCCCTTGGTTTTCAGCATCGGAGAAAGGACTGATGGAAAACGAGGGCAGAGGAGCGGCTGTTTTGTGTTCGGATTTCTTTTCTTTTTTTTTCCGGGAGGGAGGGGGTTGAAGATGACGGCGGCGTTTGATGCATCCCATGGTGCTTTTTTATTTCACCCCTCTGGACTCCGTCAGCCTCGATAAGGAAGAAGAAGAAGAAGAAGAAGGAGAGGAGGACCGGATGAAGGGAGGGCGAGGAGCGTCGTTTAAAAGGAGGGGACAGACTCCGGAGGAACAGGGCAACATTTGCGAGTGTGAGAGCTGTCGCACTCCCTCGGAGGAAGAGGAAGAGGAGGAGGGAAAATGAAAAAACCATGAAACAAGTCCGGGGCGAAGGAGGCCCTGCCTCTGATCGGCGTCCGGCCCGTGTTTATGTTTTCTCTCTTGGCAGAAGAGGATTCCAACACAAACACTCCAACCAGAAACATTTCTTTTAAAAAAAAATTTCTCTGCTTTCCTCCCCCCACCTCCGTCTGGCCAGGAACTCTCCGCCTCTCTGAGCCTCCATCGTTTCTCCTCCGGCACAAACCCTCCACGTCCCCCCCGCAGACCGGACACGGCGAGGACGGGCGGGGCCGGATTTTATAAGATGTGACCACTTTGAGTTGTGATTTTTCTTCTGAGAAAAGCGACGGTGCCATCCTTAGACATTCAAATACGGTGAAGAGAATCACGTAGAGTATACGACAGTCATATCATTTATCCATTTAGAGATTTATCCAAATAGATTTATTTATCTTTTGGGGAGGGGAAGCCGGGGAAGTCCTGTTTTATCAAATGTATTGAAGTGTCTGTTGTTTTGCTTTTTTTTTATGATTATTATATTTATTTCTGTGGATGTTTTCTCCGATGAAAGGGGGGGAAAGGTGGGGAAACACGTTGCTTTAACGAATCCGCGTGGCTGATTTTTCTCTCGTGCATGAAAACCGATTGACGCCCGTAGCCTGTTTGGCGTTTAAAGTGCTACGGGGGGGTTTTGACACGGGAGTCTTCATTTGCATCTTCCAGAAATCAGCTGCACGGCTTCCGGCGAAGCCCAGCCCGTTTGGAAAAAGGCATGTCTACATGACGCTGTATTTTTTGAACGATCAAGCCGAGTAGCGACTCTCTCGGTATGAGTTTGTGTTTGTAATTTTGTTTTTTGTTTTTTAATTTTTTTGCATTTCTCTCCTGACTGGATTGTTGCAGCATGCATGTGTTTGTTTGTTACTAGAAAAAAGTACAAGAATGATACAAAAAAAAAAAGATGCCGTTGTCACACCTTGATCCACGCAGACGAGCAGGAGAGTGGTGGACCGAGGGAACTTTGCGGGGCTGTGATGGTAAAAATACATAATTTCCAGCAGAGAGCTAACACGCGGCTAGCAAAACCAGATATAAGGACGTTGGTAGGGCTTGAAAACGAAATCCAAGTCATTTTTCTGATTAGAACGGGGATGCGGATTCAACTTTGTGCACAATTGAAGACTGAAGCACCGCACTTATGTGACAACCTGCAGCACGGAGTGTGTGTGGGGAGGTGGAGGATGTGCAAGGGGGATATTAAATCCTGGTAACAAAAGTCGAGTAGATTAAGGCCGAGCGGACCCGAGTCTGACACAACGGATCAGGGCCGCCATGCGAAAACCTGCAGCGCCCGCTGCAGCGGGTCGAGCAGCTGTTGTGCAAAAGCGCCCCGCCGCCATCCCGGTGGCAGCTAGCCGTTAGCCGTTAGCCTCCAGTGGCCTCTCAGCTTTGTCCGAAGCTGTCGCTTCACAGCTGCGGAGGAAATGCATGGATGTCACGCGGCGCATCCCAGACGCACTTGGGAATAAAGACTCCCCCCCACCCCGCTCCTCCGCCACCGTAGAAAGTCTGTTTTCCATTCACTCCTGCTGTCATAATCTCTGTGATTCTTACAGGTGATTATCCCCAGATTTAGCCCCCAGCGAGCGTCCTCCTGGTTTTGTCCTCATCCGATGCGTAGCACGCTGACGCGGCACGCTAGAGCGCCTAATAATAGCCCCTGAGTCTCGGGCTCTCCTCTCATACCGGGAAGTCGTGCTCCCGGCGAAGGCTTACCGCCGACCTTGAGCTTAAAGGCCAAGCCAATGTCCTGGACTTATATTGCTGCTGCCAGGGAGATGCTGCGCTGCGCAGCAGCGCTGATGCAAACTCCACGCAGGTCACGGCTGGTGTGAAGCCTATTTTAGTGAGCTTTTGAAAAACAGGCGGCGTGGTGGTTAGCAAGGGGGTCGCCGGTTCGAATCCCACCGCGGGCTCACGCTCTGCGTGAGGTTCCTTCGGGTTCTCCAGGTTCCTCCCACAGTACAGTAACATGCAGGAGGTTCACAGGTGACACTAAACTGTCCAGATCTGTGAATGAGAGGGTGGATGAGTCCATGTTTCAATATGATCCGTGACTGAGAGAGTGAATAATAGTGTCTCTGTACAACGTGTGAATGGTTGTACATCTCTCATTCGGTGTCAGTGAGAGCGAATGAACGGAAAGGCAGAACGCGGGGAATTCGGCCGGCTACCATCCTTGTGTCTGGTTTCATTCAGGCCGCAGACACGGCGAATGCCGGAGACGCTTTTATTTCCAAACTCGTTTTTCTACAAATCCGGCTCTGACCTCCGGACTCCTTGCCGCGAGCACTGCGCCGTTGAATCTGCCCCAGCGGTCCACCACTCTCCACGGCCCCATCTTCTATTTGTCAATGTGAAATCGATTATGCAACTTTTCTTTCTCCTGTTTCTCTCTCTCTTTTTCTCTCTCTCTCACTCTCTCTGTTTTTGTTGTCTGTTGCTCTTTTTCTGTGCAGTGGCATATTTGAAAAAAAAAGCAAGAAAGAAAACCTTTTCTTTCTGCGTAAACGAACAAAAATGTTTTTTTTTCTTTTCTTTTTTTGTAAAATCAAGGGTAGAATTGAAATTTAAAAGAAGAGCGGGGTTTGAAAAAAAGGAAAAAAAGAAGTGTGGTATTTGCCTCCCTTGCCAAAGTGATATGCAAGATGAATTGAATTTCAAAGATTTTCTAAATGCATGTGTAACAGATAGAATAGGCATGTTTCTATGTTCTCCTCAAGAGGAACTTTTAAAGGAAGACTTTTCTTTTTTCTAGTATGCTGTTGTATCTCGATGCCAAGTGTGTGTATATAAACGGCCGTGTTCTCCAGACAGTGCAGAGACAGACGGACAGACAGACAGATAGACTAATACCAACTCAGTGATGCTCAAAAAAAAAAAAAAACTACCTATCCCGGACTGGGTTCCAACTCTCCCAGGGTTTTTAAACCTCCCACACGCACACACACACACACACACACACACACACACACACACTCACACCGATCTTCTACCAGAGGAACATTTGCATGCGAACGTTTACCTTTAAGATGTGCACAGAAGAGCGACGGCTCCTTTATGCTCATGTTTCCTACGGCAACAGACGCGTCCATTTCATACGACGTTTTTTTGGGGCGCCGTCGCCGTGGTTGCTATGCGATGCATCCACTAGATGATAACAAAAATGGCAGCAGCAGCGGAGCTTTTGATTACGAACATTCGGAAAAAAAATGGCGTCTATGCGGGCATTAAACTCATGGCGGGATTTCCTCTCCCCTCTTGAGCATACTGCACAACACCGCCCCCTATAGGACAACCGGGGCACTGCTATGATCGCTAGGCGACCGCTAGCTCTGCAGAAAAACGCACAGGACTACACGGGACATTAGCGCAGATGACGGGCAGGCGAATTAACGTTTAGCGTACGTGAGCCTCATTAGCCAAACCTAATGCGAAACACAGGGTACACACACACACACACACACACGTGCGCGCGTCCAAACATTCCAGGGTCTCGACCCCAGCACAATTTCTAATTGAATTTGACATTTTTTTAAAATATAAAGCCTCAGTGAAGCTCCTTTCTGGACACAATTTTATTTCTTTTTCTAAGCTACACTGCGCCGATTCCAGCCTCAGGAAAAGTAACTAACGCTGGCGTTTTAACAAACCATCTTTTCTATTGAAGAAGAAGAAAAAAAAAAAGAATAATGTCATTTTAGAAGCAGACAGGATGCTTTTTTAGACTCGGGAGGCGGAGAGAGACACGTCAACATGCTTCCCGTTCACCCCGATACTACTCATCCAGTCCTTACTCCTGCTACAGATTTTAGACTACGCCGTCCACCCCCGACTGTTACTGGAAAACCGGGCTCGCCCATTTCCGTGCAACGCGGCGCTAACTTCGCACTTAAGTGCAACAGGAAGTAACGAGAGTCCTCAGGAAAGCGGCATGCCACGTTGCCGCCGCCGCCATTTCCATCGAGCCGTAAGTCACCGCTTCACTCTTCGCGCCAAAAGAACCTTAGATTAGCTGAGTAATCAAATCAAGTAGCCAGCCCCGAGGGGCGAGGGTCCTTCAGCGAGCCCTGCCCGCCCAAGATGCAATCAGGGGCTTCTTATTTATTACAAATGAAAAAGCCATAGTTAAAAATAGACACGTGGAAACTTGACGCGGCGCACTTGTGTTTCGCCGCCCATCCGTGTTTTCCCGTTTCTGCCGAGAATCCCGGTTTCCACGCCCCCTCCGTACGTTCAGCTTCACTTTTCAACCAAATTTCACGCCTCCGTCCTCATTTTGAAAGCCGCTGATCGGCAAGAAATCCTTTCTTCACCCCCCGATTAATCTAACGATTAATCTAATTCATCTGGGTGGCAGCTTCGGCCAGCACGGGAATGATGAACGCCCATACGGGTTTCTTATTTTTTTTTCCCAAGAAGCGCACGCGGCGTGCACTGCCGGGGCCTTAAGCCTCTGACGTTCCGTAATTTCCCAAATTCAAAAAGTTGATTAGGGTTTAACCGGTTTAATTAGGAACAAGATGGACTAATGAACTGCTGAGGAAACAATGGGTTTAGCTTTTTATCTCCCCGCGGGCACGTCATGAGCTCAAACCGGGTCACCTTCACGTCATGACGGGTGTCTGTGAAATGGGTTTTCCGAGCAGGCAGGCGGTCGGGGGGGGCTGCATCTTGTTTAGCCAATATTTGGCAGCGTATAGGCCATCCGATCCCAACCGGACGTCTGCGCGGGTGTGCGAAAACGCGGGGCAGGAAAACAGGACAGCGAGGAAAAAATCCCGCGCTCTGCTAGGCTGTTGCTGTACCTGACAAACCGCGGGGAGGGATCACTGTATATTTCTGACTGGTGTACTTGTATGTCAAGACTGAATAAAACCTTGAATGTTACATCGAGCCCCGGCTGGCGGCGTGCTGCTGATTTGTGAACGAGTGTGTGTGTGTGTGTGGGGGGGGGGGTGCGAGTGGGCGGACGTGCAACAGCTGGGATTTGTCGCCCCCTCCCTCTTTGTGCACGTTGTTCTGAGTCCGCATGCGACTGGAATATTGCCGTGCAGCTCCGGCCCAGCTGCTTGGCGTGATGACATTTCTGATAGGTGATGCCGGAACCTTTCAGCCGGATTAAAACCTCTGAACGCAGAGGAGAGTGTGTTTTGATGTGTGTGTGTGTGTTTCTCTTTTAACCCTGTCGCACAGGCGGCATTGTGTGTCTACTCTTGAACTACTGTTGTACATGCATGACTGTGTGTGTGTGTGTGTGTGTGTGTGTCGCCAACCCCCCCGCCCCCACTGTAAGGTCACATGGTGGCTGTGCTGGACTGGGATTGAAGGCTTGTTGCCACAGCAATAAGCCAGCCCGTAATATCTCTAAGCACAGGCAGGATTAATCTGCCGACAGATGGCTGGCTGCTGAGCGTCGCTTCCTGAAAACGCGTGCGCACACACACACACATACACACACACGCACACATGCACATAAATGGGATTCATATTCACCATCACCATCATCATCCTCATCAACATTGTCCTTTCATCCCTAACTTTGCCATCACCTTCAATACCCCGTCGCATGCAAAGGCGCGAGCGCATGTGTGCAGGAGTGCCCGTTTTCATCACACGTGGCTTCATCGACGTGGCCTTCATCACCTGGACTCTTCAGCATCTCATCATCATCCATCTCAGCACCCGCAGGCGCCGCAGTTGTTACCCAAAACACGCCTTCGTCCCGAGGGGATCAATAGTCGTTTATCACCGCGGCCTCTTGGTGTTAGAAAGTGGGAGCCGGGTTCACGGTTCAAAGCGTCTGCGGCGAGAGCTGCTGAGCTCCTCTCATGATTGGTGAGGAGAAGCTCAAACACTGCCTGCAGCTGCCGCAGTGGCAAAGCCGAACCGAACTCGCATTCAGAAAAGAATGACATTTGTTAAATCTTTTGCTGCTGCATTGCGCAGCGGTTAGCGCTTCCGCCTCAAAGCAAGAAGCTCCCTGGTTGGATTCCCACAGGGGGGGCCTTCTTGTCTGGAATCTCCACGTTCTCCGCCGTGTCTGCTGGGGATCCTCAGGGTTCTCCAGGTTCCTCCCGCAGTCCAAACACATGCAGGAGCTTCACTGCAGACACTGACTCGTCCAAATGTGAGAATGAGAGGGTGAATGTAAGTATGTCTATTTGACATGTGAATGAATGACAAAATGGTTGTATGTTTATGTGGCATGTGAATGAATGAGTAAATGGTTATATGTCTATATGAATGTTTGAATGAGTGAGTGAATGGTTGTATGTCTTTATGACATGAATGAATGAGGGAATGGTTATATTTGTGTGTGAACATGTGAATGCTTGTTTGTCTCAATGTCATGTGAATGAATGAGTGAATGGTTGTGTGTCTATATGACATTTGGATGAATGAGTGAATGGTTGTACGTTTGTATACAACATGTAAATGAATGAGTGAAAGGATGTATGTCTCCATGACATATGAATGAATGAGTGAATAGCTGTGCGTCTATATGAATGTGTGAATGAGAGACTGAATGACTATATGTCTGTATACGCATGTGAATGAGTAAGTGAATTGGTTATGTCTAAATGATGTGAATGAATGAGTGAACAGTTGTATATTTATGTATGATGACTGAATGAAAGGGTGAATGTCTCTTTATGTGGCCCTGTGATGGATCCAGGGTGAACCTCTCCTCTTGCCCAATCCAAGCTGGGATCGGCTCCAGCGCCCCCGAGTTCAGGATAAGCGGTATGGATAATGAAAAATTGAATTAATGAATTAATTTTTGTTTTTTTCTGGGATTCAGATTTGGGTATAAAAAATAAAGAAGAGCAACTCAGCAAATAATATTGTAGAAATATGAGATCATGTGGGTTGCACACTAGGTTGTGTCTATGTACATCACATTTGAAGATCCTCTACCATCTTTTTATCATCCAAACCAAACATCCCCATCCTTGATCCGAAATATTTTAGGTGTATTTCGCGATGTGTCCGTAACCGCGGACAAACGTGGAGGCTCCAGTTGTGGCCGTCAAACGTAAGTGGAAACCCCCACGAGGTGGGTGAACTCGGGTGTTTCGGCTTTGACCTTTGAAATTAGGTGACCATCACATTTATCATTAAATCTAAATATGATAAACAAAATGCACAAATGCATCAATCTAATATCCAGAACCTGTTTCTTATAGTTATAGTAACACGCATCTCACACAATTATGTATGAATTATCCACATCTTATGCATATATATATAAAATGTATTTAATTATGAATGGACTTAACATGTGTGTCTTTGTGCTGCTGTTGAAATTGAAATTGTTCGTGGGTTAATTTATTCAGGGAATGCGTGTTTGTGGCAGCACTACATGATAAAAGCGTATGACACAGGGCTACATGCATCTATGTCCTTCAAACCTGCTGAATCCAGATAAACCGACCGAAGAAAAATGCAAAAGCGGTCAGCTCTTACATTTTGGTTGGACAGAGAGTTTTTATTTCCTGTGTTGGTTGAGTTGGCGTGTTTCCTCCCAGCGCCTGAACCCCCCCCCTCCTCGCAGTGCGTCTGCGAGTGATGTGACAGGGCCCCGGGTGAAAGAAAAGGGGCAAGGCAGCCATTTCCATAAACATGAGCCCATATGAGGGGGGGGGGCGGCGTGGAACCAGGAAGTAAACAAAAGCAGAGGCTAGTAAGCAAGCCGAGCGGCGGAGAGTTGGTTTGATATCCCGTCAAGAGGGAGCAGAGAAGAAGAGAGGGATGTGGAGAGGAGATTGGAAGAAGGAGAGACCGGGATGTCCTCAGGCGATGCTTTAGCGGGGTGGGAAGAGATGGATGAGATTTGCAGTCCGTGGTTCAAAAAGCCCACAGGCAAAGGGAAGAGGAGGAGGAGGAGGATTAACAGTCAGAGATATAAATGAAAAAAAAAGTGGAGGAAAGAGAAAACAAAAGAGCGAGACGCGGAGGGAAAAGGTGGTGACGGAGGAGGGTGATGGAGCGGGTGAGGACGGGGCCGCTGCAGCTGCGGAGCTGGAGAACATGGGAACAGGCTGGCCGTTCTGCCTGGCTGCCTCGCCTCTGTCTTCAGGGAGAGCAGCTGAGTAGGAGGAGGGTGGAGGAGGAGGGGGGGGGGGGGGTGAGGGTGGTTCACACTGGAATACAGGGCGGGGGGAGAAGGGGGGGGGGGGAGAATATTGGGTGGGGGTGAAGGGGGGGAAAGGGGGGGGGAAAGGAGAA
>CAAKHD010009194.1:12529-30756 GCA_901007705.1 Fistularia tabacaria | reverse complement strand
CCGCGGTGGTGAACACCTTTAGCGTGTGGGGTCTCGTCCAACAGATGGTGTGTGTGTGTGTGTGTGTGTGTGTGTGTGTGTGTGTGTGTGTGTGTGTGTGTGTGAGACCGGGGATGTGGCAGTAAATGCTCGGCTGCACGCATGAGCGTGCCGTCCCCCTGTTTGTGTGTGTGCCTCGTGATAATTCTCGTTCAGTCACGTTTAGCTTTACATTTACCATTCATAATGTTTTTTAATTAATATTTTACATATTTACATCACATTTAGACTTCGGATTCCTCCCCTAAACTATGCATTATTAATGGCTCCGATGTTCCTGAGGATTCCGCCGCCTTCTTTTTGAAGTCGCAGTGTGCCCTTATCTGGCAGAAAAAGACACGCTGACATATTGTATGAGGATTGAGTTAATTACCTGTGGGATGAGTGAAGCAATGCTTATGTTTGGCTTATTATTTTTACAACCGGAAAAGTTGAACAGAAATGCAGGAAGCACAAACAAGTCTTCGGTTTTTAAAGATGCATCCATCTGCTCCACTCTTACCCCTTGGGAATCATGATATGAAAAAGAGCGTCAGCCCGCTGCTGTTGCATGTTCAGAATCGATGAGAATAATGCAATAAATAATCCATTGGTTTATAATTATGTAACCTACTGATATATATAAGAGGGTTTATATGGAATCAAACTGTGCTATTTAAGAAATTGCAGCGCAATAATATCTCAAACAGAGGATATCAACAAGACAAACTAACTGTTATAACAATATTGATCATAATGTTGGCTGCCTAATTGTATGCTTGTGTGCCGGCATGGCAAAATATCTACAACTATAAGAAATCTACAAAAATTGAATGAAAATTGCCAGTCCCTCATGTTATTTTTGTTTTTGTTTTGTTTTTTCTCTAACCATTTATCATCTGCTAGCAATCACCCCTTGCGTACTTACAAATGTGGCCACTAGGGGTCGCAGTCGTGCCAGGTCCAATAGGGAGTGCGAAGTTCACGGTAATCGAGGAAGGATAGCATTAAAATGGCGCAGAAGCTGTCCACCCGCTAGCTAAAATCTGCACTTTAAAGCTTCTTAAGTATTTGAAGTGCAGTGTAAAGAAGTAAATATAGAGTATCCCCCTTGCTTAATTGTTGAATGATCATCTAGTTGAATCATGTGAGAAATATTTAGCCAAAGCGAGTTGTTTTTTTTTTTAGTCGTGTTGATTTTTTAGTTGCTCTAGCAAGCGGCGTCTTCAATGCTGTCACAGCACAGAGCCGTAAGTGAGTTTGTTGCACCGTATTTCTTCATGTAAAGCACCTTAAATGCTCACAAGGCAAATAAAGAGACGTATAAATATATATATATATATATATATATATATATATATATATACACATTTGCTTTGTCTTACAGCTGTAATTTTCTATGCTAACTGTATGTAGCAGTGATGGGAAGTATCTGACGTGCTGGTAGAAGCTACATCAGCTCTTACCCAGTTACTATATAAGAATTCTGTGCATGTTTGTGAATGGATTATGATGTAATGTTATTCCTTGAGTGAAGATTAAGCAATTAATTAAATAGCAGTCATATTGAATATGGAGGAGATTCCTCCTCTTTCATTCCTCTTTGGAAAATGTCAAGTCCATACAGCATTTGTGTGCCTGGCAGCATAAACTATCTTGGGTTTCAAACTCAAATGGTGCCCCCTGGACACTTTATTTTTCTCAGCTAAAGTTAACCCTAGGGAGTTGAATAAAGCATATTTATGCATATTGTATGGTGGAAATTATATACAAATATTCCGACAGGCCATTATTAAAGTAACAAAATAGTATGACTGTATAATGAGTTATTAAAAACTGTGAGCTACATTCAAGTGGATGTTTAAAAGGACAATGTTTGAAGAGATTTCGAGGTTGAATTGAAGGTCAGGCCCTTTCTCTTCGGCAAGTTGCAGGTCAGTTATTGTTTGCCCTGTTTTTTAAACATAGCAATTACTGCGTCTTCTATCCAGAAAGCTTCAGGATTCTTCCTGACAAATGATTCTGCCTTGAAGGGATTGCTTTGCACAGCTTATATTTGGTAATTTGTAACCTTCCAGCTCCATGTAAGGGGATTTGGAAGTAGCTGAAGAGGAGCATTCAAATTTAAGGTGAAAAATTGGCCCGAATGAGATCCTTTACGTCTCCTGCTTAACAGACAATCTGAATTGCGGAAAGATTGAGAGGATTTGGGCTCCTAGACTGGCTTGAAATGATGCATGAATGAATAGCCAAGTTCATAAGCTGAGTTCAATCTCCAATGCATTGCCTTTGTGACCTCAGTAAGCTCACTTTTATTATATTCAGCATGGCCGGTATTCCAAAGATCCAACCCACAGTCAAGGGGATAAAAGTGCTAAACTAGATTGTGAAAGAGGGTATTTAATAGCCTTGAAAAATGAAAAACTATATTGAGTGAGTCCCCCCCCCCTCCCAAGACAAGCAAGCTATACATCTTTGCAGGAGAGATGGCATCGAGGAAAGCGTAAATTAACTACATAAACTCCATGAGTGGAACAACTCAATAAAAAAGCAAAAAGCCTTCATCCGGGATCATTTGTGAAAACTTTTATACTTAATGTGTTTATGCAAACCAGGACGGGTGGAATGAGAGGAGCGCACGGAAGGAACATAACTTTCATCGACAGATAGGGCGGGAAGGACAGCTGGAGGTGAGTTCCGGTGGATGCTGTGTAAACTTCCTCCATCTGCCGGCCTGCTCCTGGCTGGTGATGGCATGACATGCAAATCATCCCGAGTGCATGATAAGTATGAGCCTTGTTAATTAGCTTTCAACCTCCATGCTTCAACATGATGAAGTAGGCTTTGATGGCACGCATGGCTGGAGCAACAAGGGAGAGGGGGCTGAAGGGGAGGGAGAGAAAGAGCGAATAGAGATGGAGAAGCAAGCACGAAATAGGTTCCTTCATTTTCGTGTGACGATAGAAGTGGAACTCTGGAGAACGTAACAAACTGACTTTCCAGAGATGCTACACTGCAAAGCAGTAGTGGATGGGAGACTGGTGAAGTGGTGCATGAAGCAAATGAATGTGGCTAAGCTGCATGGATGGATGGATGAAGGGTGAGAGAGGAAATTGAAGACATTATGGCTATGTCAGAGGAAATGAATGAGCTGAGGAAGAGGAGGTAGGGACACCAAGTAAAGGCTGAGATAAGGGTATGAAGGACAAAGACAGGCAGATATTGCAGTCTTCCTGTGTTTGCTAACATACTAGGACTGACTGTTTGCACTGTGGTCAGTTTGCATTAGTCCACCACGATGAAGGGTTGCCTACGGTGTCACAATGCTTGTGATATGATTTTTAGAACTATAACTAAACGTATTTTGTCTTGAGCGAACGTCACGCAGAAGCCTTCAAGGAATCGTGACTCACAAAGTGACACGACACTTCTACTTCTTCATGTGTAAAAATAAACTGTTTGTCTACCAGCCAATATTTTCACTCCCTCCCCGCACTTGATTATTTGCACTCGACTCAGAAACGCACACGCGCGCACTTAAATAAGGTTCATATCCACTTGAAGGAACACTTGAGTCTTTCTATTTCTAAGTTCTGAAATCCTGCGGCTCGAGACTTCCAGCTTCTCTTCCATCTGCTTGAAAGGGTCCTCGAAAGTCGCATCAAAAATAGACCGCCTATTTTTAAGCTCAGTGAAGTGGATTCAGGAGAAAGGCTAAATAGGATAAACAGAGACTTTACCTATCTTTTCCAATCTTATTTTTAGATATTGCTTGGCAGATTTGAAGGGTTTAATTCCAGTGGCTGAAATGGATTTCGGAATCGAACGGTGAGCGTCACAGCGAAACGCCTGTGTTCACTCATTTCAACACCTTTCAGATCTCCATGAACCTGCCTTTGATTCAGCCACAACCTCACCGGCACCTTCTCCAAGTTAATGACGCAGGTATTTTTCAGCAAAACACCCTGAAAACATTCTAGCCAGCCAACGTTGTTCGCTTTTACTGGTCTGTCAGTGTATATTATGAAAAAGAAATACATGCTATCATATAGTCCCCAAATTGTTTGAACATTCTTCTTGACCCAGTAGCAAAATGCTATTTCAAAGTTGGCAGTGTTTTTTGTCATTTGCAAATGTAATGTGAAATGTTCTTTATTTAATGTCAAATTGTCCACATCAGTGGAGATGATAGAAGCAATAGTATTAGTAGTAGTTATATTTTTGTTTGAAACTGCGGGGGGGGGGGGGTTGCAATTCTGAAACAAAGCTCGAGAAGGTGGCTCAAGTACTTGACAATCTGGCCAGGCCTCGGCTGCATTCAAGGCGCTGACTGGCCTGACTCCGCTTGGTTACCTCTAATAGCTTGCTGACAATATGCTCACAGTCACGGTTACATATTGAAGCCCTGCCCAACACGGCAACAGTGTCATCACATCAGTATCCATCAAGAATTGATTCAGGTGGCAGTGACGCAGCCGCAGCAGTAAAAGAAAACACAGCTAATTAGTTTCCTCAAACGCTGATAGTTGATATTAAGTGGCGTCTCCAGCTGCGACGCCCGAGTGTGAAGCGGCAGAGGTTTTGTTGACAACTCACGTCCCAGTTCTGTAACCCCAGCGCCTAACCGCAGGTTCGTCTGAGGGGGAGCTAATGACGTCACCTCCTCGTCGTGGGTTCTGTTAGGAAAGATCAAGCAGCTTTTTAACAGCTTGCCGTGGAGATGATGCCACTCTCGCCTGATAGCTGATAGGAGGTAGTGAGGGGAATCAGTCACTTATGGGTCACGCGTTTTGAACAGCTGCAGATGGTAACTGCCAGATTAATTTGCAACTGAATGAGTACTATAACAGCTATGGTTGCATGGCAAGTCTGTGTGTGTGTGTGTGTGTGTGTGTGTGTTTGCGTGCACGCGCGCATTCAGATGCCTGTGAAAACTGTAGTTTGTGCAACTCCGAGTAGCACATCATCTCCTGTGGCTCTATAATTCTCTAATGAGGGATCTTGTTTATTACGCGGGATTCACTGTCAATTGAGCTACTTTGTGTGACGTCTATGTGAAGTGGCCCCTGAGCTTTTTCTCATGAGGAGACCAGCCTCTAAAACGGCTGCTGGATCGTCACAGTGACTATTTTTGTGTCTTTACCTTTTGCTCGCCGTATGGAAAATATTTTTTGGGGAAAGTAGGATAATCTACAAACAAATTCTCAGACTTGTTTGGGCTAGACCGCGGAGTGAACCATTTTATCAGTTTTGGCTCGGCTTCCACCCGATGTCCTGCCGTCTGCCTGTCTGCGACAGGCGGCCGTCTGTCTAATCAGCTTATCACGTGAATGACCATTGGGTCGTGGTTTAGGTGTGTGTGGGGGGGGTGTTACAGGAGGAAACAAAGATTTGGACCGTTACGTAATGTTCACAATCTCCCCAGTGACAGATAACATGGATCCATTCATGTCTCCAAAGCTGCAAAGATCTACTGTAAAATTAGATAGAGATTCTTAAATCGGAATTTGGAAAATGAACAAATGTTTTCCTCACTGTAATTATGAAATTGCAGTATTTTCCCATGCTGTCATCATTCATTCGGTGATCCCCTTGGTTTTTTATGCAGTTAACACTGGTGTGACAGAGGCCAGGTGGAATTAACACAATGAATGACGGCTCAGAATTAAAGTGTCAGCGTTCCAGCATGTCTGCCGATGCCAACAACCAACACACTCGGTGACATTATTAATTACATGCATGTTGCAGGACCATGTCAACACGTCTGCTGCGTAAAAAGGTTATTATCACTCCTCATATTTTTAATCAGGATGTCACATCGGTGTCATGGCATCTGACACAAGAGTGTCAGAAATACAGAAAAAGGAAATAAGATAATGAAATAAGGCGTTAAACAAGGTAATGGTGTTGACATAAACATGATAATTGAAAATGTTATGGTTCTCTGTATATATGTAAGATACACCAGAGAGCACTGATACCAAGAAAATCCGCCCCCCTTGTACCGGATATTATTCAAGCTGTCCCCGCTCACTATGGATATACAGGCATTGCCAAGACCTATGTCATGTTTCGCCAGCAGCTAAACTGTCAGGAGACAGTCGTCGCCACATGACGTACGTATATTTTCTGATCAAAAATGAACATAACATTTGACCCGCTATTTGAGAGCATTTATGTCAGATATGAGATTAGCCGCAGTTCTATTCCGAGAGGCTTGGCTCCTCATCTTACATCAGATACAGCAGCTAAATGTCGCTGTGGTGATAGTTTATACGCACATCACATCCAGAATATTTATTTTGATCATATTTCAGAAGTAGTAGAATGTGAAATACAACTGTTTTTCAGCTGAAGGTCAGAGACAACGGCGGAAAAGTATGGTGAGCGATAGTATCCGAGTATGTCGTACGATGTACATGATTTAGGGCACAGGCGGGGATTCCTGTGTCACCTGTTACACGTGTTACTCAAACTGCTTTCATCTCATGATTAATACATTAGGAGCGATGGGAGACTGTGGTTAACACTGTGATAGAAATTAAATATTTGTGGGGGCAAATGCATGTTTTACAATACCAAATCACTGCAAGTGGAATCTCCAGGGCTGCTCTTGGCTTATTGAGGCCCAACATTGCAAGTGTTATTGATCAATTACATTATGTTTAAATAACAGACATTTCCAACATTGTGTCCAAAAATAATGTCTGAATGAGGGGTGAGGTGACACCAGCATGCTGTTAAAAACCATCACGCCACGGACGAACTGTGATCCGTTGCTTGGCTGCAAGCTATTTGCGCGTTGACAGGAAATCAGCTCGCTCAATTCAATTCAAGGAGCGAAGCATTTGGAGGTAATAAATAGGACTCATCCGCTGCTCGGGACCCGGCAAGAGAGACCACAGTGGCATCCAGTTTATTACCTGGCAACTGTGAGAGACTGGATCAGATTAGAGGGAGCAAATACTCCTCGGCTTGAATCCGGCCGCCTGCAGAGGTTATTTAATCACAGCTTGAATGGAAACACATATTGCCTGGTTGACATGCAGCATGAGTCCATTATCGCCCTAATGAAGCCGCAGTGGTGTGAAAAGACAGGACGGAGATTGATGAACCCGAGAACCATCCGCCAGAATAAGATCATGTTATAAGTTATTCATGATTTGCGGCTCAATCAGGATGCCACTTTAAATCTCCTGCCTCCTCTCAGTCTCATTTATTTTTTATTTATTTTTTCCTCTTAGCACATGCAATACAGCATGTGTGTGCTCGGTGTGCCGGCTCATGGACGGTATCACATCGTCCGGAGTTGTGCTGACAAAGGCAAACTGAGGGGATTACGGAGGGATGGCAACATATAAGATAATGAATGAGCTGAGTTTGTGCATTTCAGGAGACTGTAAAACAGATGAAGGGGGAAGAAGATGGCTCCCAGTGTGAGGTGCAACAGAGTAGGAGTAGAAGTTGAAAAATGGGGGTGGGGTAGAAGGAGATTAGATTAAAAAAAAAATCTTGAAAGGTTGTGAAATTAGCAAAATGTATAATAGATCAGCCTATTTTCAGCCCCATCTGCTAGCAGCCTAAATGTAGAGGACATTAATTCCTCCCTGACAAAGGTGAATGAGGGGGCTTTACACAGCTGTATTGAAATAGTGGCTTATGGATTTTCATAAAAGCCCCCCAAGGCCTGTTGCTTCCCTAACCCATCAAACAGGCGTGTATTAGCCTCCAATTAAAAGAAGCCATAACACACACCATTTAGCGTGTATGGGATTTCAGAGGCTTTGCAAGGAGTCACGCAGAAGTCTTCCAGAGACCTCAAGTCAAGCAGAAGATTCGAGGTCAGCATCAGTTTACGGCTTGCATGCAATGTATCATATCATGTAGTTGCGGTGCAGAAAAAAGCCCTTTATTTCCTTTGCATTATTCATCTCCTGCTATGTAGCTGACACTTTGAAAACTCCCTTCTACCTAAAGGGAATACTCATACAGGGTGTACACTGACTGTCTTACAAGGAGCGACACCAGAGGAAGGACAAGATTCAGAGAACTTTTGCGAGTGGGATTTAGAAACAAATTAATTCACATTAATTCCGTAAATCTAATACGGTCCGCACACTTTATATGGTGTTTAATTAGTCTTGATGGGGGGGGGTTGTACATCAGTATGTTCAAAGGGATCCAAGCGGCAAGCAGTAACTAATAATTCTAGGTTAAAGTCTCTGAGGAAAACACAGCCATAACCTTGTTCTGGTTATTTAATGCTCCACATGCGCTCTGGAGCTGCTCCCACAGGGTCACGCACACACATACACAATTATGTACAAACACAGACCCACTGAGTCTGCATGTGCGTGACTCCTCGTCATGTAGCCGTGCTACCTGATGATCGGAGTGGGATGCCATAATTTCCTTTTTTACCGTCCGTTACCGCTCTGTCCCCATCTTTGGCCCATGTGTTATTGTGACTGACGACCCCCCTTCCCACAGAGACAATCGCGGCGCTTTGCCATTGTGCGGCGTGCAAACACACGGGCTTGGCAGGCGCAATGTTCACCCCAGCAGTGATGAATCCGGTCAATAGAAATTAGTACAGATGTGTGGAGAAGGGAGATAGCGAGATGATAATTCGGAGCACACAGAGGTGCTTGAATAATGAGGGAATGTACAAAAGATAAGAGGAAACATCCCCATTAATAATCCACTTCTGGAATGTGCGCTTCGTTACCGAGGACGCATGCGTTTGTGTGCGTGCCTGCATGTGCAAATAAACGGCTGCACCGTAAAGCATCAGAAAGCCCGTCGCAATTTCCTGGTTTCATCGTGTCACTTCACCCATTTAAATTACCTTCAATTTAAAAAAAATAATAATAATAAAAATAAATAAATAAATAAATAAAAGCCTTACGAACATTGACTGAGTCGTTTTTCAGTTTGCTGCTTTTGCGGGCCGCTGCCCTCCAGTTGCCCTCCCACTGACTGTCCCCGCTCCTCAGTGCAAGCATTAAACAACTGCCCCAGCACAGCCGCTCACTAATGGCTTTCCTGCCAAGACTGTAGAGATTTACAGATTCCGCCGGGCTTATGGGAGCCGGTTAAAACAAAACAACCCTGACAGCCCCTAACGGTCTTGAGAATGCAGTGTTTTTTTATGTGTTTGGTTATGTGTGTGTCTGTGTGTGTCTGTGTGTGTGTCTGCTGTTACTAGGTCTCAAAGGGAGGGGGTTGAGAGAGTGAAAGAGTGAGAGAGACAACCAGTGGCTAATGGCTCTCCCACAGGGCTACGACTTACCGCAACTCACAGTAAAAAGTGGGCAGCCACGTGGGAGCAGCCATTAGGCCTGTCAGAGCCGCTCTCTACTAAGGACGAATCAAACGGCCATTGTAGTGAGCATCTGACAAGAGCGCACCAAAATGACCTGTTGCTAATTGTTTAAGCCTTCTATTAAGCACGGCCCTAATGCTGCCTGGACGGGAGATGTGCGCTGGACTGTGGGTCCGAAGCGCCGCATATTAAATCCAGCTTCGCGTGAGACAAAGGCAGAAGATCCCCACGCCGGACAATCAAACTTATTTGCAATGACATTTCGGCTAAGTGGCTGGTTAATTAAGGGAATGACTTGGGCTGACCTAATCTTGCGTGATGGAGCACTCCTTGCTCTCCACAAATTCTGTCACTGGAAGGAGATGGAGATGAAGATATTGCATTGAAGCGATTAGACTTTCTGGGTCAGAAAAAGCTTTCTTTGCTTGGTTCCTCGTTTAAAGCACATTAAAGGGCAATAAAAGCTTCACGTGAATACACAAACCTATGGACTTGAACACAACAAAACAATTTGCAAATGTATTAATCAAAATGATAAAATGAGGTGACTTTCAAGGACAAAGGTACATATTCTACCTACGCGAATAATTCATGGGCATTGACTAAAAAAAATTGGATCGATCTTCTCTGACAATGATAATATCCAATTGCTGTAGAGACGTCCCGGAGCAGATCTGCATACAGAATATAATATTTTTCAAGCTTCGGCAGACCCGGATCGATGGTCATCAATCTTGCTGCGCGCAGGAATGGCAAAAATGCATGAACACACATCATTACACCTCTAAAAGATTTCTTTTTTTTTTTCCACTGGTACTTGTGGCACCTGGACGGAAACAAAAACAACTTTGCATCTGTCTCTACCAGTTAAATGATTAAAATTCTGTCCCACTCCTCGTCCCCTAATTGATTCTCTCATTCAGTCGTTCACTTGTTTAATTCACCGGTTCATACGTTCGTTTCAGGAACTCATTTCTGAAGTGATTTGCCGCGACTCACAGACCTTTGTCTGTCTGTTCCCCCTTTGTCGCTCCCTCGGGAGCCAGTAGCTCATCATGAATAGAAATCAACACAGGCCTGACCAGCCCTCTGTCTGCCGCGCCGTCCACAGATGTCGTCTGAAGGAGGACAGAGGTGCGAGCTGGGATGTCGGCGCAAATTGCCTTTGCTAGCAGGTGTGTGTTCATCCGTTCTCGCCGTGAACATGAGAGCCTGGGGAGCGCGTGCGTGCGTGCATGCATGTGTGTGTGTGTGTGTGTGTGTGTGTGTGTAAGAGAGAGAGAGAGAGAGAGAAGGAAGGGGAATAGCTGAGGTGTTAGTGTGTTTGCTTTCTCAGTAACACATTTTGCAGACAAGGTGAGACGGGATGCTGTTTCCAAACGACGTTTTCTCTCTCTCCGAAAGTATTGTTAAAGCAGAAGTAACAGGTTGCCCTTGGAGGGAAGATGGCGGTTTGGTTTGAAGCATAATCTGACAAATGGGTGAAGGGTACGTGTCTAACGGCAGCAGGAAGAACAGATCGTGAAGTTCTATCACAAGCAGCATTGCAGGTGTTTCTGTCTAAACGATCGAAAAAACATGCTATGTTTCATAAAGCCTGATATCATTGATGTTATTATAATAATAGCGGGTAATTATTATAATTGTAACGCACGAACAACCTCCATCGTGGTCGTCCCAGAAAGAAACACTGTCAGAGGCCTTGGGAGGTGCGTTTGTAATGCAGCGCCCCCTAGCGGCGAAAGTTCGGAACAACGACGGGACTGCGCTCCATGCGCAAAGCGCCGCGTTTGTGCCTCGCGAGTCCCCCTCCAACGGCGCAGTCATGTCGGCCTCCTTGGCGGTGAGTTACCCTTCAGATTTCCACCGTTTGGAGTATTTCGTGCTTCGGTTTTGCGAGATTTTTACATCCCTTGTAAAGACAGCGGTTCAGGCTTGGCGTATGAGTGCATTAGCTATCTTTAAACTAACATTAGTCGGGAAGCTAACGTTAGCCGAAAGATAGCCAATACTTGTTTTCAGTTCTTGTGTTTGCTATGCACGCTAGGCTAAGTACATCTGTTTGTTTGGTTTTTTTAACACTCGCAAGGACTGCCTCTGTGCTCCAAATCAAGAGTTTGGGATTATAGTATTCGACACCGCCGTGGCGGCGGATGTGATTTGCGAGATATCGCTTGACTTAAAGCGATTTAAAAGTCAACCCTCAATCGAGCTGACCCCCGGCTGACTGCCTGCCTCCGCCCCCAGCCCCTCCTCAGGTGTTGCCAGCGGTCGGCTCTCTGCCTTGTTTCCAGGCGACCGTGGAGCTCCAGCCCTGCGAGCACGCCGCCGCTACACACCAGGCTCCTCCTCTACTTCACCGAGCGCTTCTATGACGTGGAGATGCTTCTCAGCTGGAGGACTAAGCTGAAGGGCAGACGGATTCAGAAGAAGAACGCGTAAGCACATCCCCACTTGAGCACTGTTGCTGGGTGTCTGAGTGAGCAGAGCTCTTCGTTGATGTCCCACAGGAGTGATGGTCATTTGAAAAAATAAAACAAAACGAATTAAAACTCTACACAACCACTTCTTACATTATTGTACACTGCAGCAACGCAGTGAGATTTCTGAGGATTACAATGTAACAAAATAAATGGTTGCTCAAATTCAAAAGACTTGTAATCTTCAACAGAGGTTGGAAAGAGTTGTGCATGTTTACATTGCCTTATAAGCTATCAATAATATGAAAAATGTTCAGTCGGGTGTATCACATTAGAGGATACAGTAATATGGGGTAATCAATTTTCCAAGTGGCTGACAAAATTGCTTCCTGTCTTTCAGTTTTTACAGCTACGCTCGGAGATTTCATGGACCCAACATAGCAACGTCTTATTTCATCTTGAGCCTGAGGGGAGGATTTCGGTAAATGCCTTGTTGTTTTTCCACTCTGCTGTTTGTTGCGTGGATGCATAGTACATTTTAAACCAATATCAATGTCCTCTTCCTTGCAAATCCAGTTTAAATTTGTGAATCACCGAGACTGTATATTCGAGGTTTAAATCAGTAATATACTTGGCATCTGCTACTTGAACCACTTCGTGGGCTTTGTGTTGTGATTTCTGTTTGCAGAGATAGAGATTGTATTCTTGATGTTTTAATGACTTCTACTTTATGATCTGACAATTTTTCTCTTCTTTTCAGTTTAAAACAATAGTTTCACAAGGTTTAGTCATAGTTTTTTATCGTGATCACATTCTGCTGCCGTAGTTTGGCTTTTAATTCTTGGACAATTTGTTGTTTTTTTGGAAGACTAACTTTGGCATACTTAGCTCTGTGTTTGGTGTCAAAATGCCAACGTAGATCGTATTCTTTGACCACCAACCTCATAACACAAAAGACGTACCGTTTTTTCTCCTTGAAGCACAAACATGTATTCACCTTCCCATCTTTCTTGAAACAGCCTTCCATCAGCTTCAACTTTCCTCCTCCTGGACATTTAGAGATCATATGTATTTCCCAACTCAACGTGTTGAAAATGGCATTGATGTGGATCCACTGCAGTCTAATGGCGGGATGCCGTCACTTCGTGGGGAACAGCATGAATTGTGGGAAATGTAGTTTATGGTCAATGCACGCGTTTGACTTATTTATTTGAAGACAATCAGACCTTTTAAGATGTTCTCGCGGGGTACATTCGGTCTGTAGGCCTTGAATTTGAAGTGTGCTTTAGGGGGAGAGAACAAACCTCCAGTTCTCAACCAGACAGTTGAAGGACTCTGTTTAATATATATTTGCATGTAAAGTGTAATAATGCACCCTGTATCTTGACCTCATGTCACACGTGTGAGTTTCAGTGTTTTTGTCTGCGCATTACTATCAGGCATGTTGGCCAGTCAAACTGGTTCCGTGCAGATGGGAAGGGCAAGTTCAGCTGGGACTTCTTGAATCACAAAGACACGCCCCTGGAGGAAGTTGACATGAGCTACACCGTCATCAACTACACAGGGCTGCTGAATCTTGGTACTGAGCTCCAGTCCTGGTTTTACTTCTCTCCCAGTGTTGTCTCTTCTCCTGTAATAACCCCTCTCATCTGCTGTGACCCCCTTTTCTCCATGGCGTACCCTGTCAGATGTTATATTTTCATCTCAGTTAAATTCAGATTGTAGGCGCAGTGTTTCTGATCTGCCTCGTCCTTCCTCAGAGGGACAGCATTCTTTGCGGACCCTGTCCTTACGAGGCTGCTCTGAAGTCGATGACTGGTTCCTGGCAAGACTCCATATGTTCCAGGACTCTCTGGAGGAGCTGGATATCTCGCACTGCTCACGCATCACCACAGGAGGCCTGGCTGCCCTGAGGAATCTCAAGTAATTGAATCGTATAAACGCTGCCTTGTAAATTCAACCACCAGCAAAACCTGCTCTGATACAGGTCTCAGTTTTGTGTAATGCCCATGTGCTGCAGGGGACTGCGACGTCTGGACGTGTCATCCCTCTCAGGGATCGCAAATCCTGGCTTGGTGATCATCCTGTTGGAGGAGATGCTACCACGCTGCCATATCACTGCAATGGGCTATGACTACAGCCTGAGGCAGGAGGACAGAGAGGACAGAAATCTGTAAAACCAAGGGAGGGAGAGAAATCTCTCCCCAAAGTTCATGGCATCCCCGGGTCACAGTGACTGTGAAGCAAAAAGAGGGCTATGAAGATGGAGCTAACCTGAGATGTCTTCTTAGTGTTGCAGTTCCAATCAGACCCGTTTTTCCCTGCTTACAGGTGGTAGAGCACAGACAAAAACCTAGAATTTACACCTGAGGTCTGCACGGTCTCCTTCAATGTGAGCCGATCACCCACCCAGACGTTCACCAAGAACGAACATGAGGTAAACAAAAATAAAAAAAGTAAATGTGCAACAACAACAAATGAATGAATGAATAAATAATGAATTAGGTTTCAGGTTTGGTTGCTAGTTGAGTATGTTTGTTTTTTTCTGCCTAAGTGTTCAGTATATTCAACCCCTGGGATTAACATTACAGTGAATTATCGATGTACATGTGTATGTACTATGTATCATTTTCATGCAAATTGCACTATGTCTGCATATATGGTATGTTTGTTTTTTCTGCCCAAGTGTTCAGTATATTCAACCCCTGGGATTAACATTACAGTGAATTATCGATGTACATGTGTACGTACTATGTATCATTTTCAAGCAAATTGCACTATGTCTGCATATATGGTGAGAACATTTTCTGTAAAGATGTGAATAAAGAGTTTCTTATAAATAATTCAAATCTGACTTCAAGTCGCGAATATTCGGGAGGTACATCTCTGACATCGTCAGAATGGAAGCTTATCAAGTAAAACTAAAGCCAATAATCCAGTGTGAGCCTTTGGTCGGTTGCAGAATGAGATCCCGTGTTGGGCAGCTGAGCAGGACACCGGACTGAAACAGGTTTTCCAGCTAGATTTAGATGTGTTTGCTTGTCAGTCAAAAACACTGAGGATTTTTACAATGTGGTTTCAAGTTGAGGGGTTTACACGCAGCCACCCTGCTAGCTAGGAACCACTGGAGCTCAGGAAACGCGGACAGCTTTTCCGACGGACAACAACACGGGCTAGCATAGGGTTAGCAGGCGTCGAAGTTCCGGTCACCACGGGTTTTTCGTTTTCGTAAAATCGGATTTTAATTTGTTGTCACTCGGACCCGTGTGGTCGACGGGTCTCTTTAGGAGGTTAAATGTCTAATGCTTCAGGTAAAATGACGGGGATTTGAATTATTTAGTGGCAATTTGGCCGTTTTGGCGAGCTAGCTCGGTGGAAAGATGCGATTCTAGGAGTCAACTGACGTGCCTTTGTGTTTGTTTGTTTATTTGCGATTTACAGACCTTTCCAATAGAGAGGAAGAGGAGGAGGTTTCATCTTACCAAGAGGTGAGTGTAACCGAACTGGCTGTCAGATCTTTAAGATGAAATCCGAAGCCGTCTGTCGCTGACTGTCTGGCATAGATGGTTAGCTAACATCTTTAATGGATGACAGTGTGAGACGATGATGTTAAAACTTCCTCCTGACTATTTCCATCATAGGAACAATCCGATAGCAGTGAGGACGAGGCTGCAGGAAACTCTGAGAGTGAGTGAAAACACTCCTTGTAATCTAATTACTTCGCACTGCTGACTTCCTGCAATCATTCGTGTTCAAAAGTGCAGTGCACAGACAGTGAGGTCAGATGGGTAGATGGGTTATTTGATTGTCTCTCATAGTGCTTACGTCCAGTTTGAGATCTCCAAGCTCAACCCGTTTCCAATTTCCTCCCCTTCTTTATTCACAGATATTTAGATCCTTGTAAAATTTCCATTGTTGGTATGATTTTCTAAAAATGGGCGTTTTAATGTTCATTCTCATGCAAGTTTAGGTTACATCATCCCATGTATCATGTACAATATTACTTTTTCATCCTTAAATCGTGTGTAATACCACTTTCAACATCATGCAGTAATTTTTTAAATCCACATGTGCTAGATTAATCTCAAGACCAAGTGCTAAATTAAGGTCAATTTCAGATGCAATATATTTCTCTATTTCATCATATTTTGATACGATGATATGTATTACTCCTCATTTTTCAATTTTTTTCGAACCATCTGGTGCAAAATCTTCTTTCGGGATTCAGAAACTTTTATCTTGTTTTATTTCTACTCGTCATATTCCTCTGTGTGGGTGGTATTCCACCTGTCAGGGTGGTATTCCAGGTATTCCACCTGTCAGGTGAGTGTCTAAATAACGCAGTATCATCTTGCTCGATCCTGCCAGTGGACTTCCTGCGCAACCTGTTCTCCAGCACCCTGGGCCTTGGCTCGGCAGAGAAGGTTCTGGATGAGCTGACCCTGGAAGGGGTGGCCCGTTACATATCCAGTGGCAAATGTAAGTTTCTTTTTAGCTTTTATGCCTCATCAAATTAGGGTAGCAGACGAACAGATTTCCACACGAGTCTTTGCCGTGGGTGTTCTCTGAATGACAGGGTCCCGTCCTCCCGCAGGTAAAAACATCCTCTGCATGGTGGGAGCGGGTATATCCACATGTGAGTATCACCGTTTTTGGTATGACTGATAAGGAAGTGCGTCTCAAACATGGACACTCCTTCTACTTCAACTTGTTTTAACGCTTTCTTTAATAATCCTTTCATGCTTAACCCCTGCAGCGGCCGGTATCCCTGATTTCCGCTCTCCTGGAGCTGGCCTTTATGCCAACCTGCAGAAATACAACCTGCCCTACCCAGAAGCCATATTCCAGATTGATTACTTCAAGGTTTGTGGAAGGCTCATAGCGGGAAGGTAGAATGATGACAACTCCTAATTTTAAATCCCTTTAAATATTTCAGTTCCAACATGGATGCCTGTTTACGTCGTGTTTTGTCGATAAAGAAGTTTTCAAAAAGCCAAAACGAGAATGGTTTAACAGATCAGTTGGTTCTACGGTGAATTGGCGGCCATATTGCAGTCAAAAAAGTCTGCATTACTCTTAAAAAATCTGCTATATTTGTTGCTTACAGTACCCTCATAATGCATAATGTGATATATTTATGTCATCTGGCATCACCTCATCTATATCTGCTATCGTAGAAACATCCAGAGCCCTTCTTTGCCTTGGCCAAAGAGCTTTACCCAGGACAGTTCAAGGTAAATGTAAACGTGCTGGAAATGTAATCAGCACATTGAAAATGTAACACAGCTTTGATTCAAAATTTCTCCTCCGATTGGCGTCCAGCCGACAATCTGTCATTACTTCATGAAGCTGCTGAAGGACAAGGGGCTGCTGAGACGATGCTACTCTCAGGCAGGGAGAACGCCGCCACGTCGCACCCCGCATTTCAGACGGCCGCCATTTTTTTTTCCCGTGCTGATGCTTGCGTGTTTCCGTCACACAGAACATTGACACCCTGGAACGCGTGGCCGGACTGGAGGGCGACGATCTCATCGAGGCCCACGGCACGTTCTTCACCTCCCACTGCGTCAGCTTCTGCTGCCGGAAGGAGTACAACCTGGACTGGATGAAAGGTGTTGTCTTTTGTTGAGCTTGTACGCACCTTCGATTTTCTACATCTAGCCCTGAACTGCTCCCTCTGCCCTCCAGAAAAGATCTTTTCAGATGACATTCCCAGATGTGACAAGTGCAGCAGTCTGGTAAAACCAGGTCGGTCTGTCTTAAAGTCTTTCCACATGTGCTCCTGTAAAGGGCCATACTCGATCTCCTCTCCCTCAGAGTCACACAGTCATCATCATCGTCATATCTCCTGCGCTCCCCCCCGCCCGTTTCCCCAGATATCGTCTTCTTCGGGGAGAATCTACCGGTGAGGTTTTTCACTTCAATGAAGATGGTGAGCAAACGTCCAAGTATGCGCGTGAGACTCCATGTCCTTGCACTCCGTCACTGCAAGCACCCCTTTTTGCTTCTGATGTCTAGGACTTTCCCAGGTGCGACCTTCTCATCGTCATGGGGACATCCCTGCAGGTCCAACCCTTTGCAAGTCTAGTCGGCAGGTATTGTGGAGATTTCATATTCCTGGCACGTGAATATTGCGGAGAATGGTTGTTTTTCTTCACTCTCCAATCCTGTTTTCTTTTTCACCAGGGTCTCAAAGAGCTGCCCGCGACTGCTCATCAACATGGAGAAGACAGGGCAGGTGAGTTTCACTCATAAACCCAACTTGTCTCTTTCCAGTTTTCCCTTTTGACAAACGCAGGGTTGCGTCTGTGTGTGTGTGTGTGTGTGTGTGTGTGTGTGTGTGTGTGTGTGTGTGTGTGTGTGTGCGCGCGCGCGGGCCGTGCAGCGCGCCTTTGTCTTGGGGGCTCCCATTTCGCGCGGGTATACCCTCCGCCACCGCGGGCGCGTCCGGAGGCGCACACAAC
>CAAKHD010009183.1:26019-51789 GCA_901007705.1 Fistularia tabacaria | reverse complement strand
TGACCCTAAGTACCTGAAATCCTCCAACTTCTTGATCTCCACTCCCTGAAGCCTCACCGTTCCACCCGGGTTCCTCTCATTCACACACATAGCCAGAAACTCTACCACTGCCTCTCCTAGACACTTCCATACCTCCACAGGTTTATCATCTGGACCAACTGCCTTTCCATTCTTCATCGTCTTCAATGCCCTCCTCACTTCACTTTTACTAATCTCTGCTACTCTGTGGTCTACAACAGTCACCTCTTCTTCCCTTCCCTCTCTTTCATTATCCTCATTCATCAGATCTTCAAAGTACTCTTTCCATCTTCCCATCACTCTTCTAGCATCTGTCAATACATTTCCCTCTCCATCCTTAATCACACGGACCTGCTGCACATCCTCTCCATCTCTATCTCTCTGTTTTGCCAACCTGTATAAATCAGTCTCTCCCTCCTTACTGTCCAACCGAGCATACAAGTCATCGTATGCCCCTTGTTTTGCCTTTGCTACCTCTAACTTTACTTCACTCTGCATCTTCTTGTACTCCTGTCTGTTCTCTTCAGTCCCCTCAGTGTCCCACTTCTTCTTTGCTAACCGTTTTCTCTGTATATTCTACTGCACTTCCTCATTCCACCACCAAGTCTTCTTATCTACTTTCTTTCGAGATTACACACCAATTACTCTCCTACCTGTGTCCCCGATCACATTGGCCTGTATGTGTGTGTGTGTGTATATTTATATGTATATATATATATATAAATGAATGCCTTGAATATACTTGTACAAATAACGAGACAAAGTCAAATCTTTTTTCAAAAGCTGGCTTAAATGTTTTGAACATTTGTTCCCGTAGAAACAATCATCACTACAGATTCAGTTGTTGGAAAGGTTTTTCATTAACTTAGTGTCATTTTAGCCTTTTTGTTAAGTGTGACGCAGAGCCAAAGGTTGCTGTTTTCCTGCTAGGAAATCCGCTGGCGTCAGTCCTTAAAAGCTGCCCCTTACAAATCTACTGAAGTGGGTGATGAGGCTCTTGGGAGGGTTTCTGTTGCACGTTAAGACACTAGTGCCGAACTCACATGGCAAGGCCTATTTTCTATGCAGAGCAACTGTTCACCTGCTAGAGGAGTTCGCTTTTTGGCCGGGCTTCATTTTAGAATGGCTGAGGGAATTCACAGTTGTACAGAGGACAAGCACAGCTGGATTACCAATTTGTACTGAAGCAAGACAGAGTTGGGTTGGCGAGAACTCTTCGGCTGCATCTTTATTGTGGCTGGCTAGTACATGAACGTCCATCATCCATCCATCTACAAACACATAGACAGTATATACACCAAGTGCATCCATCCATCCATCGTCTGGCGCTTATCCTGCACTCAGGGCCCGAGGGATGCTGGAGCCTATCCCAGCTGTCATCGGGCAGGGTACACCTGGACGATCAGTCAGTCGCAGGGCCACGTATATAGACAGACAACCATTTACTCACTCACTCATTAGGGGCAATTTTCCCAAATTTTTCCAATTGCAGCAGGTTTTTTTCCGACCTGCTGCATGTTTTTGGACTGTGGGTAGAAACCGGAGAACCTGGGGGAAACCCACGCAGACACAGGGAGAACATGCAAACTCCACACAGAAAGATCCCCTTGCCGGAATCAAACCAGGTTCCTTTGTGCTATGAGCGCTAACCACTCGCCACCGTTCCGCACAAACAAAGTGCATGAAAAACCTCATAAGACCGTCTATGCTTAAGATTCCTTAGTCTGGGAAGTTATGAAGAAAATGGAAAGAAATGTAACAGGAAAAGAAGTAATGTACAAGAATGGATTATTGAATCATGCTTGATTCCCTCAAATAAAAATGGATTGGACATGTACAGGTTTTAATTAATTCTCAAATGAAATTACTCAAAATACTTGTTGCTTATATATGAACATGTATTTATTTGTGTTCACCTGAGCACCGGTGATGAGCCCTTGAGCAAGGCATTGAACCTGTGGTGCCTGTCAGGGGAAGACGTGGCATTCCATCACCCCTGCATTGATGTACATTTAAAAGTTCTGTTCGTGCAAATCCATGTGTGTATTTCAGACCTACATGTAATCATGACGATGAAGAGTCGAATGGTAATTTCCATGCCAGGGATCAATAAAGTGTGTCATTTAGCTCAATGAGCTCAGAGGCAAGGGCCAGTAGGTGCAGAAGTAAGACAACAGAAAAGTGTATCCTGAAATTAGAAGTTTGAAGGTGGTCTGCTAGTGCAGATGAGGTCTTGCCCTCATGTTACTGCATATGTTATGTTGTCTGGCGCCGAAGCGATTCAATACAGGAATCGAAGGACAAGCTCTCCAGTCTGCGTCTTTCACACTGTTTTTCCTCGATCATTGCTCTGTTCTACCATCTACTCAAAAATGTGCCATGTCTGCAATGTATAAACCCATGTGGTACCTTGCAGCTGCTGAAAAGTCTAGTCTATCAAACATCAACAAACATATCATGAGGTTAAGCTTGTTGATGTAATGACCGTGGTATTTGTTTTGTTGTAGGAATGTTCTTGTCCACTGCTGAACTCCCAGACTCGTGAGAGACAAATAGGCTTGTTTTGTTTGTCATTGTAATTTGTTTTTGTTGAGTTCAGCTCGAGCACTTATGGCCACCTGAGAAGGTCAACAGCCCATAAACTAAAAGACCAGTAATAACACACCATATCCTCAGCCGATTAGTCTTCAATGCATATCTGACAGCGACTGCGTTTTTCTTCGAAACATAAATATTGCTCAATCGTTTGCAGGAGCCCCTGTCATGGGAACTCTCTGGCCTCTACACAGTGTCAGCTTCCCGGGATAAGGTCACCTTGCAAAACCGGCCTCTGCCACTCACTGAATAACTGTCCCACGAGCTGCGACATCTTCATCTATCAAGGCCTTGATAAGGGGTATCTTTAATTAAACCGTCTTCACTAGCAGATCAGAATCTTTTTGGTTCTCTCCCCAACAGACTCCCATGTATCCATTCATCCATTCTTAAAAATCCCTCCCAGGAAAGGCTATCGCATGTCACAGTCCCAGTGCTCTAGACTCCGTAAGTTGATCCAACAGGAAATCAATATCAGGGCCTAATGCTGAATAATTGAGGTTGCAGGAGTTCAGCTGCACTCTCCAGACATAAACCCTCCACCCTGTCCTGTAAATTCCCATTATCCACAGGGTGGGGCTGACAGTCTCCTTACCGGGTTTCTCCTCTCAAAAAGCATGCATTAATGCATTTTTTTCAGTTAGCGGCCATTTGAGTTATGCACTGTTGTATCACTGCGCTTAGAGGTTACCAGCGGCTACTAAGACATGGATTTATTTAGTTGCCTATCCAAAGCTAAAAATAGTTCAGCATAAACTGAAAAAAATAGAGCCCTTTGCCATTTCCTGAGAGATATTTTAGAGCTGTAGGAATTTATTTTATGGGTGCATGCTTTTCATTTTACGCACTGTGGCATTTATTCTATAACACTGAATCTCATTTGTTTTCCTCCTTCGGTCAGAG
Organism: Fistularia tabacaria; assembly: GCA_901007705.1. Taxonomy (NCBI): domain Eukaryota; kingdom Metazoa; phylum Chordata; class Actinopteri; order Syngnathiformes; family Fistulariidae; genus Fistularia; species Fistularia tabacaria. Next base: position 48,273 of record CAAKHD010009183.1, on the reverse strand, counting down.
AATATCTACATGCCGAAACTTCAAAGAAGTACAGTATAGAAAAGGGAAAAGAAAGACTATCTAAATGCATCTGCGATTTCGCATGCACTAGAGGGCAGAAGCTTCCTCTCTAAGACCCGTGTCCCAGACCTGGAATTACCTGATAGCTTTAGCTTAGACCGAGAACTGTGCTCAGTGGAATTGTTGCGAGATGGAAAAGAGAAATTTCACATCAGTAATGAGAGACAAACACAATGGAACTCGATGTGCTCAGGATTTTAGGAGGGAAGATGGTTTAAAATGGCCGCACTCAATGTTTTGTTTTATTGACCAGAATTCGAGTAAAATCCAAATCCATTTGTCCAATAAGATTTTTTCCTTTTTCTGTGTAGCTGTGATTCCGTGTCTCAGAAAACATCAGAAAAATAGTCAACTCTTGCATGAAGTTACCCAGAATGACACGGCCCACTGGAGGGTTCTTTGTTATTCTTTCAGCGTCAGGCTTGCAGCCTCTGCAGGTTGAGCTTTTGCTTCTGAAAAAGTAATGTTATTATCATAAAACTGTTACACAGTGCCCATATACTGGATTGTACCATAACATATGCACACTCGCATAGACATTTCCAGGAGTACCACCCCGCCTTTTACTCTCTCTGCTGTTCCAACTAGTCTTTTCACAGCTTTCCCCCTAAAATAAGTTTCACAACCTAAATAGACACTTTTGATGAAAATGTATCTATTTCAAACTGGTACCTGCAAAAAAAAAAAAAAAAAAAAGCCCCAGTAGCAGCTATACATGCAATAACCCCCTTCTTACAAAATGGCCCTTACATGCTCAAAGTCAATTTCTAACATGGCCTCGCACATCATCGATTCATAACTGGGGTTTTTTTTTTTCTGCCAACATTATGTGTTTACCCACCTAGGAAAAAAACAATCTCTCTCCTTGCATCGCTGTCCATCTTTTTGTCTGCTCTCCCTCTAGGCAAAGGCACTCAGACCTGCAGATGGCAGATAACGACAGTGCTGTCCCCTCTGGCTAGTTCAATGCGTGTGTGTTGCGGCAGGGAGGGATGTGCTCCACTTAGCTGTCTCTTTACTGGGGGTTGACTATTTCAGCTGCCGTGTTCACACCTGGCAAGCAACCTTGGGCTGCCAGATTAAAAGAGGCGCTAACGGTTCAGGTGAAAATGTACCCAGGGTACATTCTGCTCTGAGTAACCAGGTCAAATTCTAAGGTGGTCTCAGCCGCCTGTGGCCACAACAAGAAGTATGAGTCTCTTGGGCCGGAAGAGGAAGGAAAAAGTGGTGTTTTAAGCTGCTTTTGGAAGCTGCTCAACAAACATATTTTTTTTTTTCCATCACATCATTCCACTGAGCTAAAACCACAGACCAAATTCTTAACAATTTGTACTTCTGAGCGTGGCATCAACAAACAATAGATTATCAGGCGCCTAACTTGAGCGAGTTAAGAGGAACGAGCGAACTCATGGAAAAACACGTGACGCATGAAGTGGACAAGAGGGGACGAATCACCGAGGTGTCGCTGGAAAGATTGCCGGGCGAAAAAAAAGCTCATCATTCCAAATAAATAATAGGAAAATAATCCATAATACGATTGGGAAGAACCTAGAAGCTGCAGGAAATTTCAGAAAGATAAAATGTTGCAAAAACAAACATGCCAATAATCTGATGAACGACCAACCAAAAAAAAACAAACACATGATCAAACAAACCTGTGTGAAAGTTAATGAATGCATTTCGATGAAGTGACGAATCAGTTTCCCTCTCTCTCGTCATGAAGATACGAGCATCTCTCATCACAATCACAGCACCTTATTACTTTACAAGTCTTTAGTATTTTCTTTTCAGAGAATCTGTATTTTCCTTAGTTTCTTATACACATGCGAAACCCAGATGAATTAACTGGATTCGTTGCAGGAAAAAGAAAAAGAAAACAACGAGATGGTGGCGGGACCAGGGGTCTTTACACGAAATGGTCCAGGAGGAGGAAAGCACATTTCCGAGAGAGTGAATTGGTCAGAAGATTTTTATTTGAAAATGATGTGTCTTGATCCCCTCCTTCTCTGGAGCAGGTGAGCTGCAGGGCATTTTTGATGCATTTGTTACTCAAAGGGCAAATACACTTGAATTGTTATGCTATTTGCACTTCATTTGCAGTTTGTATGAATGTTTTAATTATCTTCTAGATTATTGATTACGACTGATGGTTTATATTAGTTTTTAAACTTCTGGGCAAAGAATTAAGATCTGTAAGCAGCTGTTTTGAATTTGCCAAGAATTTGTTGACATGGATTTCTAACAATTCCATACAAACCACAGTTTAGGGCTTTTTTCTGGATGTACTTAATATGACAGGGGTCTGATATAGTTTGGAGCTCAGATTTTGCTCATTTGAGTTTTGTTTTTTGTGTATTTTTGGCCAGACAAGAGTGAGCAGTGACTCTCGATGCTTTCTTCCTCCCACCTAAGCCTTTTTTTTTTCCTGTGCTTGGTCAAGGATGAATGGGTGGGATTTGCAAATGCAATTTAAATTTATGGTTGGTCAAGACATCCTTTTGTAAACTGCTCTTAGATCATGTTTCATTTGAACCCCCACTTTATAGATATTATTGAATTGCAGGGATTTCCTGACAGTCCAGTCACGCAAGGATCATCGCCTCCCATTTCAATCCGCAGATAAAACTGTTTTTCCACTTTTGTGACTTGCATTTTTATTACCATTTATTACCGCATTTACATTACCATTTTAAGGCCAGGTTTGACAAGGAACAACGTGTATAATTGACTGGCTGAATGATCAGCTGATGAACTCGCAGTGGAAGGGTGACTTTAGTTGGAGTGGCAGTTTCAGTGGATGACAATGGCAAGCCGATCTGCTGATGTAACAGCCAGCTTCCTAAATCACACGGCATCTTGAAAGTGCTGCTTGCAACAAGCCCACATCCAGGTATAAGTACTGGTTCAGTCAGTTTGCAGGTAAATCTTGGTCAAAAAAGAATTGATGGAATTGAGTTAGAAGGTAAAAAAACGTGTGTTCTTGCTTTTAAAAGGATGCTCTCGTGTCCTTCCTGTTGAACTCGACTCTCATCGGGACCCAATGATGAACGTACTATATTTCCAGCTACCCTTGAAGCCACTTACTGTGTGTTGCTACGGGCGATTCTTGCACCAGCATGTTGAGAGAAGGTTTTATAATTTGACGTGAGATGATGTACATGGTAGATATAAGACCAGAATGTTTGGTGTTTCCCTACATTTGAAACTAATCCTCACACTAATGATACTTTTTGTCCAGTCAATTGTGCAGTGGATTTTTTCAAGCTCTCATTATCTTTTAATTTGAAAAATATATGGAAAAAAAGATGAATTAAAATCAATCTGCACAAGATAATTTTGTAAAATGGCATTAGAGTTAAAAAACACTTTAAAAAAGAAAGGTAATTAATTTCCAAGAATCTGCTCTCAGGTGCTGCTTTCAGTTGAAAGACACTCCTGGGTATTTGTTTTGAAGACTATTTGACCCTAAATGAAAGTGTTTCTATCTGCATATTCAGTAGTCTGTTCATCTGGCCTTTTTACTTTGCCCATGGCTTCGGGCTATTAGGAATTTAATTTGGGCTGTCCCATATGCCGATTTAGTATTCTCTGTTATGTGGCCGCCCGAACGAGAGAGTGTGTTGTCTTTTCAGATTTTCTGCGAGTTTCATTTTCGCAGATTAGTATTGGTTCTTGAATCTGTGCTACAATTTAAATTCATTTAAAACTAGTGAAGCGACAGCACAAATTCAAATTAATCGTGTGTTGCACATTAAATATAATGAATTTGTCAAATCATTGATTGTTTGCTTTCGTAACTACACACTATACATTTTATTTTACTTTCAAATGTTGCCACTGTGTTTCTTGTGTTCTCCATTGAGTCACAAAAATGTGTTTCATTAGGTTCTATTTAATGATGAGATGAGAACAATTTGCATCTGATCGATGTCCATCTTTGATATCTGAAACTTTCTGTCAATCATATTTTCGGGAGCCACTCTGTTGGTGTTTATTGCCACATTCAGTTACACACACGCAGCACAATGATAGTGAAATTTGAGCGCTGCATTTCACCCGCCATGGATAACCTCGGATCGGAAGCAGCCACATGAGAAGCACCGCGGGCTCAGTTTGTTGCTCAACAACACTTGGACAGGCCAGGAGGAGTGGGAAGTGCAGTAATCGACACATGGATGTTTGGCTTCAACAGCCGCTCGAAACCCCTTACCCACGCCGCCCCGGTCGAAAGTGATTGCCGTCGCGTTTGGTCGTCGAGGAGCAGGCTGGCTCCCTAGCCTGGGCTCGCTCCGGTCCGGTTAATCCTTTTGCCACAATTTCAGCTAATGCAACTAAACAAAGGATTCAGTTAAAATTGTGTTTTGGAATCAGAATTCGTCAGTCAGTCCCATTTCTACTTTTCTATTTTTATTTGATTAAAAACCAAAACATCACAACGATTGTCAAATTTCTAATCCTGGAATTGTAATTCAGGCAGTGTCTTCAAAATGTGTCTGGAGAGGATTTAAGTCTTCGAAGGTCTTTTGGGTAATAGTTAACAGTCCTACATTCTGATTGGAGGGAATACCTGATTTTTGTCCACCCTGATGCGAAAGCTAAAATCAGGCCTCGTCAAGGATATGACTCTGCCCGTCTTTTCGGTCCCACATTCCCTCCGTCTCCCTCTATCCAGGATGCCTGAATTGGTTGAGGCCATACCTTTCTTCTTTTGCCCACTGTTCTCCGTGCCAAGGTCCTTGAATGTGGAGTCTTTAATTACTCTCTCTTGGCTTTGTGCATAACCAATGAAAGATTGAAGGGCACTTTCTTCTGAAAGGGACTGTTAGAATATGGGTTTTTCTAATGCTGGCATGTTGGGAGAGGAATACTAATACAACTGTGTGACGCTATTCTGTGTATCTGCAGAGTTTGTTTATGTGTGTGTGTATCAGTGTGTACTCACAAGTGTTTGTGAACGCGTGTTTGTCAGTGCTTCCCCTCGACAGGCTGTCTGGCCATTGTTCTGCATGTGAATTAGGGTTTGGGAGGACGGCCATGGTTGGATGCGTCGGGCAGGACGGGTGCGGCCTGAAAAAAAGGGCAATGCAAGCAGCTACATTGCATTGATTATCCGATTGTCTTAAAGACCGGTTTTTGTGTGAGTTGCCAAATTACACCCCCGTCCCCTCCGTTTGAGAAAAATGCAGCGCAAAAAGTAATAGAAATCTCGTATTACACAAGATCTAATACCGACTTGTCCTGTTGTCATTTTGAGTCAACGTGGAAGGCAGGTCCTGAAACTCTGCACAAAAAAGTTGTAACTTTTGCGTCACGGATCTGTGCCTGATGGTGCAATTCGTGACGCGACACAATCACAGGTTTCTGAAGTTTTTTTAAATTTCGCTTTATTTTTTTAACCTATATCCGTGAAAATTTGGAGGCACTGGAGTTGAAATAGAATTTGAACAAAATACACAACGTTATGTCTCACATGACCCCTGAAGAGCAGTGCCATGTGAAAGTCCAAGCTGGTAAATTTGTATTTTCCTTACAGTTAACCCACAGCGGTCTGTCAAGGCTGAGCAGGTTGAACCGTGCCTCTTAGACCACAGGTTACAGGGTGTTAAACGGTGGATTGGGAAGGGGCAGTGGAAAATTCCCTTGTCAGCGCTGTCAAGGTAGAACTTCATTTTCCCCATGATGGAGTGAAGCTTCAAAGGCTGGGATGAGACCTCGGACGAGTGGATTTAGAAGAGACCAGGTTTAAATCTGGTTTAAACTCCGCTGAATGTTGGTTTCCACTGATCCTTCTCACCCGGTCTTTTTTTTTCTCACCCCCCTTTTTTTCGTTTATTCATCTATTTATTCATTATATTTCTACCTGGGAATCTACGTTTTCAGTGGCTTCGTTCCAATGAAACGGTGATTTAGTGGTCAAGAACTTTGGCTCCAACTCGGCCGCCCCCAGCCACGTACCGTGCTGAGGAGGATGCGTTCAATGTGTCACAGCATCTTTATGGATTACATTCGCTTTGCAGTTTGTGTCATCATTTCAGTCATGCCTTCCAGCTCTTCTCTCTTGCATCAACTCATTTTGACAGCACCTGAAATATGCATATGTTTCTTAGGAACTGTGAGCTGCAACTTGAGGATTATTTGGAATGCCGGTGATGGCAGGCCAGAGTGCTCCAGACCTATTCTCTGAATATTTGATGGTCTTAATGAGCAGGAAAAATACAGGACTAAGCACTTTGTCGGTTTGCTGAAATCACCACGTGTGAGGATTAATGGTTGGAAGGAAACAATGAAATATTAAAAACGTTGTCATAACAGGACAGCAAGAGGAGGCAGGCATGTCCATTGTGATATTATTCTGGTTACGAAATAAAGTTAGAGGTTAAGTGAACACAAGGACACTCAGAGATCATGTGCTGTCTCTGTGGTGAAAAGTGTGTGTTTTCAGATCAAACTGATCATTTTTTTACCAAGATTTTACTCTGATGCTTGAAGGAGCCATAGCTGATATATGGGATGGAGCTTTAAAGTGGTGTAGATGCATAAACAAATAGATAGATAGATAGATAGATAGATAGATAGATAGATACCCAGCAAGATTGGAAGCCTTGGAATTGGTGGTTGAGTGATTGGCTTAGCAGGTTAAAGTGTAACTAAGCAGGTGATAACTTTGTACCACTGACTTCCTCGCAGTAAAATGATATATTCATACACATAATACATGAAGCAAAAATGATAGATTTTATAAATATATACGAGCTGTCAGTCATTTCATGGTCAAAGTTTTTCATGTGCATCTGTCGTATTTTGAAAGCAGTAATTATCTTACATCAATGATATTTGTGAAGCTTCCCTTGTGACCCATCAGGAGGTCTCATGGACCACAAATGTGATTCTTTTAGAACCACAAGGTCTGAAATTATCAACTTTTTAATTATGTAATTTATCAGTCCAAACCCCAGCTGTTAAAACTCCTAGTTCGATTGTATTTTTTTCGAGCTGATTTAAAAAGATTTCATATTGTAAACATATTGTATGACATGGCTCTCAAAGCCATAAACATATCCTTGGGTGACTTCTTTCAAACAGTGGTTTTCTAATTTGCAACAATAATCAGAGATCAAATTTCAAGAATAAAAACTTAGATTGGAATTGCATTGATTCCTTAACTTTAATTCCATTCTCAAATATTTTTTTAGGAACTAAAAACATGAATTTGATAGACATCAGGTGCAGTAATTGCAGAACACGTGAGTGTGGTTGAAAACCACTAACTTCCCAATATGACACAAAAGTTGGAATGCAGATATTCAAGTATCAGGAATGTATATAAGTAAATCTGTAGGAGAGATTTGGAAAATTGGTTTAGTCATTGTATTACATTTTTTGTTACCCAGCTGTGGATTGCATTCCAGTTCACACAGCGATCAGTGTCACTCTTCTTTTTCCCCTTCATGCAGGATACAGCAACGTAATATCACAAAGAGAGGAGACGAAGAAGGCAAGGTCTTTCTGATGTCTGTGCAGTAATCAGTCCTTACTGGTTGCACACTGGATGGAAAGGGAATGTTACAGTGTGGCAGACAAATTAACAAATATAAATAAATACACTTTTGCGCTTCAATAAATCTTCACAGAAGGAGATAGCCCGATGAGGCTTTCGAGGGACTCTTTAATTGAAGGTGTGCATCGGGGCGGACGGGTTTCCTGCAGGTTGAATAATGACAGCCATCCTTTCCACTCAACCGTGAAAAAGCTGTCATGGCAGATATGGATTAGCGTCACAGCATCGTTGCAGGTTTTACATGTCTTCAGTGGCCCTGATGGCTGTGCCTATGAGGACCAATAACCTCTGTTGTTTTGTGTCTTCAGAGCGCAGCTTGAACAACAGCGATGTCTGTTTTGCACCAATGCCAAGTCTAATGCCCGGGCGTCCTCGCAGATCAGAGGTTGTGAAATTGGAGGCTGTGTTTGGTGGTGCTGGTGGCGGCTGTGGGGTGTAGAGAAGGAGAGAGGCTGTCAAAACAGCTCCTCATTCCCTCCTCCCCTCTTTTCCGTCCCTCTCTTCTTCCACCCCACCCATGCTGCCAAAAGTCGGAAACAGATCAAAGGAGTCCGACATGAAAGGCATCCCGAGATTTTGTTTCTCCGCGCCCTGCTTCCCTCTTCCCCCTGCTGCTACCATTACAGATATGGAAATGTTCAATCCCAAATACCACCTTTACCCAGGCTGCAGAAAATGGCGTCCCTCATCTGCTTGTCTGACTAGTCTCACAAGTCGGTCGTCTCAAACCTCTATCCTCATTTCCCACCGTCCTGTGTTGCAGCCTTCAGGCTGCTAGGTAGATAGCAAGTGATTGGCAGCTGCTGTGACAGTCAGTGGAAGTGGCTGAGAGTGGATGAGTGTCAGCTCTGCTCCAGGGGCTTAAGGAAACAGTCATTTTGTAGCTTGCCTCTGGAGTGAGAGAGAGGTCCATGAAATGAAACTCAGTCAGTTCTTGCCTCTCAACTGAATCAGGATGGAGCTAAATTGTGTTTTCACTCCAGAGTTTAACTTCAGCCTGGAAACGAAAGTCTTTCTTAAACCCCCATCTTGTTATGGACTCTGCTGCCTAGCTCAACTTTTAATGTAAATTACTGCATTATTGTTGGCTCATTCTATTATTTCAGGTCTTTAAAATTCTCCCACCCCACTCTGATCCTGCATCCTCCGTCTCGGCAGTCTAAGCACTTGACAATTAGCCGTGCGCTTCTCGCCTGTGCATCGATAAAAAAAAAGACAAAACAAGAAAAAAAAAAAAGAACTTCTGCTTCTTTTTTAAAACTTCTGCATATAAATTCTAGACCCACAGTAGAACAGCCACAAGGGAAACTGTGAGAATAAAAAAAAAAAAAAAAAAAAGAAATGTGAAATTGTCTTCATTTCTGAAGTTACTGTGACCAATTCCCAGAAGGAAGGAAGACGTTTTTGTGATGGCTTTTGCTACGGTGGCGCTTGAGCTGCCTCTCGTCAGTCGAAAGAATTGCATCAGTTTTCCCTCAGGCCATGAAAACTTTTCTCAATAGCACAGACAGAGGACACAATGCAAAGCTGTTGGCTTTAAGGAATACACTCCGCAATCTGACTACCTGCATGTCCTCTAAACTTTAGATTGTGGTGCTCGGCAAGGAATAATCGATGATGGAGCCTCGGGGTCTTGGATGACATTATCTTTAATAATGAGCACCACCACACCACTATACAACAACCACGGCAGTGCACTTCCGGTACTCATACGTACCTCCAGCTTAACCCCACCCCCCCAGCCCCTAGTCCCGTGGGGTGAGTAGCCACACCCCTCAGTGTCCACCACACAGCCCCCCCAGAACACCCAGAAGGGACCCTGGAACCAAACTATTGCCTCATGGGAGGCCTGGTGGGCCTCAGTCGGAACAACCAGGGGCACCAGACACTGGACCCGTGGAGGTGCTGCTGGGGTCCTGGACGGAGGGCGACCACGGCGGGGAACCTGGGCAGGAAGCAGAACTTCAACGGTCACCCTGTATGCTGGCTTCAGCCAATCGAGGGACACCCGGTGCCTATGCCTGCCCATGTCCAGCACGAAACTCTTAGCGGCCGCATCGAGAACCCAGAACGGCCCATCGTACGGGGGCTGAAGAGGCGAGCCGTGAGCACCTTGTCGCATAAGCACGAAACGAGCCACCATGGGCTCCGGTGGTTAAAAAGATCGCGGACAACAATGGTGAGCGGGGCTCGGAAACCGAGGGCTTGGGGCCCGACCGGAAATGCAGTCGAGCGGGGAGGGGGAGCGGATTTCTCATGCAAGAACTCCCCTGGGACCCTCAGTGGCTGGCCCAGAACCCGCTCGGCGAGCAATGCACCGAGGGCGTCCTTCAGGGCTGAACGCAGCTCCAGCATAACCCATGGAAAACGGTCGACCCAGTTGCCCTCCGAGAGCACCGTGGAGGACAGCGGAACGAAGTCTGGCCACCAGTCCGAACGACTATGTTGAGCAGGTGTGTAAACCCTGCGAAGGTGGCAGAGGGATTACCAGGTCAACTCGCAGATGGTTGAAACGCCTGTCCAGAATCGGAAATGACTCGAGGGCAGCCCTAACAGGCTGGTGAACCTTATCACGCTGGCACTGATATCATGCTGTCCATTCCCGTATGTCCTTACGCATGCCAGGCCAGGCAAACTTAGCACCCACCAATTGCACTGACCCTCGGATGCCAAGATGCAAGAGGGAATGCAAACACACTGACGCCAGGCCACGGGAACCACTGGGCGGGGATGGCCGGCTGGCTGGTCGGCGGCCATAGCCGAGAGATCCATCCGGACATGCACGGGGCACTCTAGTGCCCGCGACAGGCAATCCGCCACAGGTTTGGCCTTCCCTGACACATGCCGAATGTAGGTGGTAAAATCAGAAATGGATACAACACACGGATAGGTGGTGAAAGACACAGCGTCAATCAACGGTGGTTCCCAACGTCCACAAGCAGGCCGTTGGGGCACAGTAAAATCTGCACCGATGATGGGGGGTGGACCACAAAGTCTCCCTCATAACAGTGGCCGCCGAAACAAACAGACACCGACAGTGAACCGAAAGTCGCTATGGATGACCCGTTAGCGGTGCTAAGTAGCGGTCATTGCCACTGGCCTGAAGATCTGTTTGCGTTGGAGTGAGAAGGCTCTTCTTTGAGCCAGAGTCCACCTGGAATCTCAGTCCATACCCTGAGTACTTTAAGAACAGCAGCTGTGTGTGTCCCCTGACGCCCACTTCTCCGAACAAGCACGGTTGAACGCAACACCATGCCTTGCTGCCGAATCTGTTGTGGAAGAAGCAGAGGTCTGGCGCTGTCCCAGGGGGTTCAGTGCCACGCTCTGCATGGTGCTGTGCTTGGTTGCCAGAAGGACATGGTTGGCCTCCTCTGCCAAACCCCGGTAGTCGCCAGTGGCCAGACAGTGGGAGTTCGCCCAGATAGCGTGTGCTGCAGGCAGAAGCTGGCGCAGGATGATACGCACGAATAGGAACCCGCCATCGTCGGCTCCCAATTGCGCCAGCACACCATCCATTAGGTCCATGGCCGACCCGTCACCTTTGGGTGACCTGGGACCTTTGGGTCACCTTTGGGTGATGGGTCGGCGCTCTGCGCTCTTGGTGGTCATGCAATCTGGCGTCCGGTCAACTTGCTTGGCCTGAACGCAGCAGCCCGTGCCCCATTGTAGTGCTGGCGGGGCAAGCGCCGGTATTTGACGACTACGTCCCGCAGGTACTTGCGTGCTTTGGCCGGGTTATGGGGGCCGAGAGAGTAGCGGACTCGCTTCAGATATCTCCGAGGCCGTATCACCTCGAGGTCACCAATGTGGTGCTCAGTTACGAATAATCGATGACGGAGTCTTGGATGAGATTATCTTTGATAAAGAGCACCACCATACAACTATACAACAGCCATGAAAATGTACTTGCCCCTAGTCCCGTGGGGTGAGAGGCCACGTCACTCTGTGTCCACAAGATGTACATTGATGATGGAGGTGTAACATAAAACCGGGTTCATGTCCTTTCTAACTTATTATTCTATGTCTGCACTTTATTTACAGCATAAACAATCCGGTGTGATCAGATGAAAATGAAAAAAACAACAAAAAAAAACAACAACAACAGACAATCGAAAAACAGTATTCAGAAACAAACATTTTTTTTCACCATTAGTGAAAGAAAAATAGAACAGATCTATAGCAGCTTCATAGTGCATCACGTCAAATAAAGTTTTACTGTCTTGCAAAATGTTATTCGACAGTGAGCTTGTCAATCGATAGCATGATAAAGATCAGAGTCAAACTATACTTTTGATTTGGGAATCAGGATTTCCAGTTGCCCATAGCAATTTCATTAATGTCCTTGTAAAAACGTTCTCTAATACTGCAGTTTTCATTTGCCGTTTTTCAGTTACGGATGTAAAAATTGGATATTAGTATGACTGATATTCCAAATATGTCCTCTAATTTTTGTGTATTTTGACTGTTCTGGACTCGTCTGAGATGAGGAGGAAGGACTTTCTAGGTCCCGCCAACGCTCAATGCATGTTAAAAGAAATTGAACACGTTAGGTGTGTGGGATGAAGCAGGACTCTTCTGGCTGATTTTGAATGGATTAACTTCAACACCAGCAGAATTATCAACTATACCTGTAAATAGGCAGCCTTCTTCTTGAAGACTTATCACACTGCTACATTGTCCTGCCAAACAGCATGAATTAGAAGCCTGAATAATCTCTTGCTTTCGATGAGCTAACTTTCAGTTTTCACCCTGGCATCGTAAATACCAGTGAGGAGAGTTTCTAGCTTGGCTCTGGATATCAAAGACATGAAAATGTAAGGCTGTAGCCCTTATATTGAAGACTTTCCAGCTTTTCACTATGAAAACACATGGCAGACTTTATGGCTTAACCCGTGCACATACTTACTCAGTAAAAAAAACCCTTCAGCAAATTACATTCTCCAACGGTCTGAATTCTAATAGGAAGTAAGCTTGTCTTCTGTGGCACCCAAGCCCTTCTGTCTGATTGCCTCTCTGGAGCACTGACAAATGCTGTGATGAAGTCTTACAACCGAAAGAACGTAACATAAAGATGGAACCTCAAGATGATTACAGTGAAATGGCTAATACCTCTGCAGACACATGGTATTGGTATGCAAAGAAATGTCTTCGGGACAATGTGAATTCTTTAATTGTGTAAAGCCTGTGTCAGAAATCTCTGTGAATCATAGCAACAATAGCCCACATGGGCATGCATACAGAGGTATGACTTCAGATAAACACACACACAGACACACTCTTAATAAACGTCAACATCCCCTCCGTAAGAATTAAATAAAAAATGAAGAGCGGGGCCTCAAACTTATTTAGATGCAAATTGTGATGAGATGAGGAAATAGCAAATTTATGGAAAAAAAAAATCTGTTGTTCTGTTCCCCCTCAGGTAAATACAATGCTGGATACTTGAAAGGTGCGATGCCTAATGCTTTCTCTGTTGTTGCACTCTGCATCCGTGGCCTTCTGTTGGATAGATTTGTAGGCAACACGAGGATACAAATGGTAGCTCATCTCGAGCGAGTAAAATATATTCCATTGTTCTGGAATATGGGGTGTTGTGCAGGGCAGTTAATGCTACTGCAGAAGTAAGTGGTGTTGTGAGAGGCTTATAAACAGGTCATGTTGTGACTGGCACAAACCACTTGGCACAGCTTCTTTACTCTGTCACCGCAGGTTGTATCTTCTTCTCGTCTTTTTTTCTCCCCCTTTTCATTAAGCCTCATTCATTCATTGAAGTATATTTAAGGGGAAAACGGGTATCGTTCATATGTTGACCGTCACTGTTGGCTGATCTCATTCTCTTTGTCCCTTTATAAGAGGAAACAGAGTGTCTCTAACACAATAAGCTGCACTGCTGTCACACTCTCTTGTTTTTAAGTGGATGAATTGGCTACAGCTCGAAGAAATGTGTGTTAGACTGATTATTATGGGGTTCCACAGGGAATTCTCCCTATCTGGTCTGGGAAAAGTGGGATCATATAACTTTTGTGGAAGCAGCTGCTCTCTTCGGAAGCCAAACCTGTAAACTCAGATAGACAATCACTGTACGACGACACGTTTCAAGAGCAGACGGTGTGTGTGTGTGTGTGTGTGTGTGTGTGTGTGTGTGTGTGTGTGTGCGTGCGTGCGTGCGTGCGTGCGTGCGTGCGTGAGAGAGAGAGAAAGAAAGAGAAAAGCAGAGGATTCATTTGTCTCTGTCAGACAAATGTCTACCTGCACAGAGTCTCTCCAGGGCAGCAGCATGTCAGCTTTTGTTTGTTTCATACACTTACACTGAGCTTGGGTCACTGGTGCAATGACACGACTCAGTTTACGTTGATGAGTAGGAACAGAAATGGAGTTTCTTAAAAGGCTTGACGAGCCCCTCCACAGAGATGCTGTATCTGTCCGCTGGAAGGAACAGTACTTACCGAGGTACTCAGTGGGACGGTTGATTCATTGATTCTGTCTCGGAGTATAGCTGCCATTGATGTCTCGAAATGGAAGATCAACAACTGCAATGCTTTGTTATGTTTTCATAAAGAACTAATTTTTCATAAATCTATAGTGCACCTTGTTTAGGATGTTCTGCAAACTGTTTGTAATTCATCTAACTATCCTTGATTGAGATTTTTAGAAGCAGAGAAAAAATTTTTTTTCACAATTCACACACTTCCACTTTTGAAATCCTGCCGCCGGCACACTCTGAACCCACTTCTCATCAAAAAGGTCAAACATTGAGAACTTTCATACCTGATTATGTTTTGTCTGTACTTTATCTGCTTTGTAGAGTCAAATTAATACAGTGTGGACTCTTGTCATTTTTACAAATGTACTATTGGGTGAGAGTTTGCCATTTTCAAGTATTCTATCTTGTCTTTTTAAATGAATTCCAATGAACTTTAACTTTTAAAACCATGATGCAAGACCTTGTTATGATGTAATTACCTTTTACAACTCATCATCCACATATGAATATGCTCAGAATTGTCTGTCTATCTATCTATCTATCTATCTATCTATCTATCTATCTATCTATCTATCTATCTATCTATCTATCTATCTATCTATCTATCTATCTATCTATCTATCTATCTATCTATCTATCTATCCATCCATCCATCCATCCATGTGTGTATATATACAAAGATATAAAATGTTTCCTTTTCATGTCTTTTCAGCTTATAGCAGTGTATGAAGAACAGGATCCTCACAATGGAGGTGATGGTACCAGCGCCAGCTCCACAGGCACACAGAGCCCCGAGTTTTTTTCTAGTGAGCTGAGTTCCACCTTCCAGACCTACCGGGCCAACAACAGTGAGATTGAGGTCACCCCATCTGCTTTGCGATCCAGTAAGTCCCACAGTAATACAGGCAGTAATTCTTGAATGCTTAAGAAAAGGAAGATTTGCTAAAATTTTCAAAGCAAGTTCAAATTCAGCAAAAACTGTATCGACAAATTATTAAGAATGAGAATGACTGAACAAAACAAAACAGAAATTCTGAAAGAAAAAATGAAAGGCTATTCTTGGTGGAGTCTTTAAAATGGTGATGATAGCAGAACAATCACACACACACACACATACTTACATACATACTTATACATTTTTAGGAATAATGGTAGGTTCACCAAACTTATATACTCAATGTGTTACATGGAGTGTGCAGGACTTTCGACTGCATTTATGGAATGTCCGTGTGCTGACTCAAAAAGGCAGGTGGAAACCAAGGCCCTGGAACGAAGTTAGACACATTCATGCATTCCCAACAGTACACATGCCGCAGCAAGGTGGAATTGTACACACACACACACACACACATGCAAGTGCAAAGCTGGAGCGGCACACTCAGATCAATGACCAAGATGTTGCTCATGCCCAAATAGTCACATTCAATGAAGAGGAACCACGGCAGCCAACATAGAGGTGTCTCAAACCTCAAAGGACGTCTAAAACATTCACTGTTTGAACTTACATTCCAGGAAGAACTCAGACACATGCCCACGTATGAATAGGTCACTTCAGTCTCCTTTTTCCAGAACAGCTCATTCAAATCTTAATTTGCCCATTTATTGCATTGTAGACATTAATGAAAAATTCCGAGCAGAACGGTATCAGTGGTTTATGTGAAGCTTTTTGACCTGTGGTCAGCCGGTCCATGCCAGCCCACGTGTTAAGATGGATTTCCTCTGCCACTTAGGAAGTATTTTCCAGGATAATTATGCCGTTTAAGAATTGTCCACACAGCAGAGAGCGATGACCATCAATGAAGTAGGTCCAATGTAAGGCTAGTGGGCCTCGGGAAGTATTTTTCAATTAGGAGTGCCGTCTCATTTACATTTGAATTAGATCGTGATATTATTGCGTTATGTTATTTGTCACATGATTACTTTTGCATGATTTTGTACTCACACACACACACACACACACACACACACACACACACACTACAGTCTGTATATAAAATCCCTTCCTCGTTTATGTGGGCAATCTTCAACAATCTTCAACTTTTTCAACTTTGAAATTTGAGGTTCTGCACATGATACTGCCTGTGTTCACGGGATTGTGGTCTCCTAGGCAGAGATCTCAGACGTTCTTCCTTCAGTGCAGTGTAAAAAATCTGCCAGCTTCAGGGTTGTTACTCTCAATGACCCAGTCACTACTGGGACCACTTTTGCCTCTACATCCCACTTTTTCACCAACTGGGGATCAGGACATCCACCACCATGGCTGTCTTCTACAGCGTGTCCAACTATACCATCTTCAGTTGGTTCACCACCACAACTATGTCTGGAACAGGAAGTTCTCTCAGTTGTTCTGGAACACCTTTGGATGTATTTTCCTGCCCCTTCTTGATACAGGTCCTAATCTTAGTGCCTTCCATTCCTTCCAGTCGCCAGGATCTCATACCAGTGGGATGGGATATCTGATCACTGCAAGGCATCGGTGATTATTGGATCTTGTTCTTGCCATTCAGCTTAATTTTAAGGACCTGCCTCATCCTCTGAAAGTATTTGGCTGTGCATGCAGCCTTGTCATGGTTGGCATTTTCAACCAAGGTTTTTGTAGCTCTCCCTAATATCTATCTCGCCTTCAGATAGTTCAAACCCTTCAATGGTGATCATCTTACCTCTCCTGCGCACCGTCCATCCTCACTTATTCAGTTGAAACGACATCCTGACATCATGGCTGTACAGCCTGTTGAGGTGAATCACGGAGTCTATGTCACACTCATTCTTGGCATGCAGCTTGGTATAATCCATTATCGTGGAGTTGATCTACTGTTGTCCAACTTCAGAATCAGGATCCAAAGCCTCTCTTGTATATGATATGGGTGATTTATTGATTAGGTCTATGCAGAACAGCAGGCGGGCAGTGCATCTCCTTTGCACTGTATTATACTACATCTGATGCTCAAGTCTGCAATTTGCTTTGAGTTTGCTTCCAGGGTCGACTTCCAGAGAACCATCTAGCTCTGGCTGGACACTTTAAGTGTCCTGTTGATCTGGTACAGCTCTAAACACTTCAGTATCCTTGGGTACGAGGTTTGCTCATCAGCTTTTTTGAAATAAATCCCTGCCGTGCTCAGGTTGGTTCTTCTAGTCTCAAGTCTGGGGTGGTTGAGCTGACAATATTGAATGGTCTTTTGCTCCTTTGGACAACCCATCCATCCATCTTCTGTTGCTTATTCTGGGTTGGAGACTTGCCTTTCCTCGGCCTCTTTGTCCAGCTCTGCCTGGGGTATCTGGAGGTGACCCCAGGCTAGCTGGGAGACACAGTCCCTCCAGAGCCTCGACTCAGGGCCCCTCCCAAATACTTGAGCTTCTCACTCTATCTCTACATGAGGGCCCAGACAACCCTGCGGAGGAAACTCATTTCGGGCTTCTGTATCTGTGATCTCATTCGTTTGGTGACTAACAGCAGCTCGTGACCATAGATGAGAGTAGAGATATAGATCACCCTGTGAATTGAGAGCTTTGGTTTTCGGCTAATTTCTCTCTTTATTACAATAGACCTATGCAGCGTCAGCATTATTGCTGACAAATTACCTTATTGTGCCACATAATGTGTCCCACTGATCCCTATCGTTCCCGAGTCCAGAGATCGATGTCTCACTGGCTTCCCCGCAAGTTCCTGAGACTCCGGCGATGCCTATTGTTCCAGAGATCAACGTCTCACTGGCTTCCCCGCAAGTTCCTGAGACTCCCACGATGCCTATTGTTCCAGAGATCGACGTCTCACTGGCTTCCCCGCAAGTCCCTGAGGCTCCCGTGATTCCTATCGTTCCCTAGCCTAGAGATCTATATCGCACCTTTCCTCGCAAGTTCCTGAGACTTCGACGACCCCAGAAGCAATCCGGACCGAGTAGAGTCATCCATTCGTCCTTGTCGTCCTTGTCCCTGTGAAAACACCTTACCTCCTCAGAGTGTTCTTGCATTTCGGTCAGATATCTGCAAAAATTATGACACTTAGACAGGGTAGAGAGAGGTGGTTGGATTGTACCCAGCCCTTCTGTGGGTAATTTGGTCAGCCGGTGGTTCACTAGCCTTACAGCTGGTTGATCCGTACCGCTACTGTTTTACAGAGTGCCGTTAACTTCTCAAGCCAAAAGGTGTGGAAGATGACAGGCCCTGTTGCTGGCCAGCTCTTCATCTAAGACACTCTTTCTTGGATGTTTGCCATAGTAATTTCTACTGATTTCTGTTCAAGGAGGCTACTGTGTTCTGCTTTCAATATTAGATGATGGTAGCCATTAGCGATGGTATTATGTAATGCCTCGTCCCAGATATTCTTTTGGAGCTCACTTGGACTGTTGGAGAACAGTATATTTTATTTAGGCTCGTAGCCTTTGCTTAGACTGCAGATCGTCATCTATGGTTACCTTGTTGTATCTGGCTGGCACTTTCTTCTTGATTCTTCCACCTCTCTGTTGCTCAGTTAGCAAGCTAACCTCTCCCTGTTGACATGATTTGGCAATCCAGCCTCCTCTTAAATGGAGGGCTCTCCAGCTCCTTCCTGCTAATGCTGTTCTTCTTGTAGCCTAGCTACCTGATCGGATGCTTCCTGCTTCATACATAGGACGACTGGTCTGACCGAGCAGTTCCATAGAGATGTTCATCATTGCCATTTTTTTATACTTTGTCTCTTAGTCTTGGCAGTTGTGTTCTCCCCAGCATCCTGTGATCTGTTCTTTTCTTGTGTCCCATGTGTCTCTCTTTCTTTGGGAGAAGAATGCGTCCCCTCACTGAGCTGCCGTAGCATATTTGAAGAGCGTATGAGACACGGTCTACATCTTCAGTCTCTATTTGCGACAGTTGCTTGTTCTTTTGAATATTACTGTCATATGTGTGTATTCATCTGTCCTGTTTTTTTTTTGGTTTGTTTTTTTTCTCCTCTAATGTTGCTGCTGCAACACCCAAATTTCCCCGATGGGGATCAATAAAGTATTATCTTATCTTATCTTATCTTACACATTGATTACCAAATTGTTTTGACATCATCCAAGATGCAGGGTTTTGAAGGATCGATGTTTTCCATCCCCTCTTCTTGTTCAACCTCTGAACTGGTGTTCATGATGTATCAGCATTCCAGGAGTGTCTGATGCTCTGCCCTTCTCAATGTGTGTTGTTTCAGTTGTAGGAAAGCGTTAATATTTAGGATGTTTCTCAGTTCATATTCTAGTCATGAACAGATTGCTAGTCTTATCTGGTCTCCCCAACACAATCTTTTCATTGCAGATTTTAATTAACATCATTTATGCACAATAATTAATACATCACTACCATTTAATTCCTGTATTCATTGATTTGATTTATACTAAAATGCAGCAATCAATCAAACCCCTCTCTCTTAAAGCACATGCTTATTGTTTTGGGGTTTTTATGCTTTGAAACAGCTTCATGATCAAGGAACCTATCTGTGTTGTTAGTCATAGTTTGTCAAAAGAAGTATGAAGCTGAACCCTGACCTACTTACGGTGAGGCAACACAAATTATGATCAGACCATGGCTAAGACAGTGATGGCCTACAGTAATATCACTTTTAAAGTCTGCCTTAGCCAGCTGTAGCTTTTGTTGCTTCTCATGGAATGGTTTTTCTCTACAAAAGGACCCAGGCATAGTGTGTAAACAACACCAGTATTATAATGGTCTATGCAAATTCAAGGTGTGTGACATTTAAATGAATTGCTGCATTTCCAACAAAACACAAGTGAGGATGCTTCATTATCGGGCTTTTGTTCTCTCCACTTAGATATTTGAAATCCAAAAGTATTTAACTTCACAGATCAATAAGCCTGTACTGAGACTTTTTTTTTTTATTGAAACTGATGTTTAAATTGGCAGACAGACTGACTGGCAACACAAGCGTGCAATGGCTTAACACAAAAAGAAGACAGAAAGGGAATAGTCCCAACAGAGATGTAGATAATCAATATACTAAATTATATATCAGACATTAAAGTGTTACCATGCTTTGAGACAGAGTGGCTATATAAAATCATGATATTTCACAGCCATATTGATTGCTTCCCCCACCCCTTCATACGACTCCTAGAATCCCATACTCTCCCTCCCTCCTATCTGTTCTATACCCCTCTCTTGCTTGTGCCTTGAGACCATTTTAGATTTTAATGCTGTGCTGTGCAGGTCAAACTACTAATAATTGGATTGCAGATGGGATGCAAATTACTATAATGAATGTAATTTTCTCATAATTATACGGACACCGGAGCTGGCTGGGTCTTGATCCACCAGTAAATTCTTATTTCTCAGAGCCAAGGAAAAAAAAATCATTCAAAGCACCAGGCCAGTGGTTTTGCAGAATCAGCCCACTGTGTTGCTACAGCTAACATTATTCTGCCAGTTGAAAATATGCAGTGGCACTGTCGTTTTCAAATGGGTTGTTCTTTACCTTCCTGGTTTAATTTGAACTGCCTGCCAGTGGGCACAAACTGAAATAAAAATTTAGATGGATAAAGCTTTGCCTTGCCTTGCTGCCTTGTGTTGACAAGCTGCAGTTGAAAAATTAAATGCTAATTGGATAAATCTTGGCTATGAATTTCATAAAAACTGGGTGCTCACAAATCAATTAAGCTTACTGTGGAGCGGAAGTCATTGATTGCTAAAAGACAGCATTTACAGCCTTTACATTCCTTCGCATTTTTTTTCAAGATGCCGCTGGAAGACGGCAGCCTGTTGTAGCAGCTCCATGTATTTTTACCTCTATTTCTTCTCTTTCTTTATATATTTACCGACCTATCCACGTCAATCTCGCGCATGTGACTAGACACCGTTTTCCCAGCGCATTGCGGTTTGCCTCAATCCTCTCCTTCAATATATCAAGGAATATGAACAATTACACCTGAGAGGACCTGAAAGGAGCTGGACTCCCCACCGTGCGCATCCCAGAGGAGCGATGGCAGAACACATGCAGGGGTGGGACTGCTGGCGCAAAGGTGAGACAGTGGACAGAGAGGGACAAGAGATGCAAGCCCTTCCTGCCCTCGGTCATCACGGCGAACGTGAGGTCGCTGGCCAACAAATCGGACAAGCTGGCAGCCCTTGTCGACAGCAAGCATGTCTACAGGAAAGGTAGCATGCTGTGCTTCACAGAGATCTGGCTTCAGATGAACATACCGGACAGCGCCATCGACCTGCCCGGCTTCACGCTGATACATGCAGACCGGGGGAGACAGAGCGGCAAGAAGAGAGGAGCAGGGCTTGCCATCTATGTCAACAGCAAATGGTGCAACCTCGGTCATATCACCGTGAAGGTGTCTGTCTGCACCCTCGATGTGGAGCACACTCCATCGTGGTGCTCGTTTACATCCTCCCATCTGCAGTTGCAGCCAGCTCCGGTGACGTCATCCACTCCACGATCGGTGATCTGCATCAACAACGACAATGAGGACGAGAACAGAGAGCTGGTTGCGAATTTTGTTGAGTGGAGCAACCAAAATCACCCCCTTCTCAACATCTCCAAGACAAAGGAGGTGGTAGTGAACTTTAGGAAGAATCAGAGGAGACCTACACCAATCACCATACTGGGTGAAGAAGTGGAGATCGTGGACTCCTACAAGTACCTTGGGGTCCATATTAACAATAAACTGGACTGGACACACAACACAGATGCCCTATACAGGAAGGCTCAGAGCAGGATGTTCTTCCTGAGGAGACTGAGGTGGTTTGGTGTCTGCAGCTCCTCAAGACCTTCTACCAGTCTATGGTAGCCAGCGCACTCTTCTTGGTGCCAGGACTGTTGAGGCTCATCAAGCTGGGTGGTGGGACTGAACCTGGACCATCTTGAGTCGGTGGCTGTGGGGAGGGTGAAGGACAAACATGGAGCTATCCTGGACAACCCTTCCCACCCTCTGCACCACCAGCTGCGGCTGATGAGCAGCTCATTCAGCCAGCAGCTTCATTCCACCCCGGTGCAGAACTGAACGTTTCAGACGCTCCTTTGTGCCCACGGCCATCAGACTGGAGAACAGCAGTCTGGACGGGACACAAGTCTGACTGACTGGAGAGCATCTGTGCTTCCACCACCTCACTAGTACCTCGCTCACACGTCGTGCCCGAACCACGTTGTCTTCTTTACCCAGATAGATATCACTCCATCACA
>CAAKHD010009183.1:8271-25999 GCA_901007705.1 Fistularia tabacaria | reverse complement strand
CCGGTGCAGAACTGAACGTTTCAGACGCTCCTTTGTGCCCACGGCCATCAGACTGGAGAACAGCAGTCTGGACGGGACACAAGTCTGACTGACTTGAGAGCATCTGTGCTTCCACCACCTCACTAGTACCTCGCTCACATGTGTTCTGCCCTTAACTCTGTAGTCCACTAACCCTAAGCCTATTTATTCTACTCACACCCTTACTGTGTAGTATTTATCTTATATGTATATGTGGATATTTTTATATGTATGTATGTATGTATGTATGTATGTATGTATGTATGTATGTATGTATGTATGTATGTATGTATGTATGTATGTATGTATGTATGTATGTATGTATGTATGTATGTATGTATGTATGTATGTATGTATGTATGTATGTATGTATGTATGTATGTATGTATGTATGTATGTATGTGTGTATGTATGTATGTATGTATGTATGATGTGTGTATGTCTGTATGTATGTATGTATGTATGTATGTATGTGTATATGGGCATGTATAGAGATATATATATGTACATATGTATTTATATGTGTTTGTATGGATGTATTTATTTATCTTTGTTTTTTTCTTTATTTTTTATTTTTATTTTGCTTTTAATTATTTAGGGCTTATTTATACGTTGTCTTTTTTTGATACTGTTATTGTTGCGCTGCTGCGACAAACGAATTTCCCCTATGGAGATCAATCAAGTATTATCTTATCTCATCTTAAATCCATATGTCATACTTGCTGTCCAGATTTAAAGGTCTCTCTCTGGCTTCACTTTGTTTCAACATATGCTATTCATTCTGCTTAAATGTTCCGACTGGAGCAGCAGATGAAATTATGTTGGACCAGTCACCATGATAGATGTTTGACTGCTAGATCCACCATTGAACTGCAAAGACTTGCATGACCTACAGTGGATACATACTGCCTGCTCTTGCAAAAGTGATTTCCATTACATTAGAACATTCTTTTTTCCAACATTTAAACTCTTGTCTCTGTAATGTCAAATGACAAAGGTACAAATTAGGAGTTATTTATAATGTTACACAATTGGATCGTGATGGTCAAACACCAGTGACAAATTGCTGGACCCCTAAAGCTACAGCAAAAACATGCTTTTTTGAAGTGAAAAACAGTCACAGGGTAAAACACAAGAACATACTTGAATTTTAGAGGTTCATATAAAACTACTAAAACTCAGGCACACACACAATAATGGTCAGTAATTATGAATGTGTATTTTCTGTGTATCTCATCTCATTAGTGCATAAGACTGGAGAGGTAACAAACAGTCAGTTCCTTCAATGACCTGATCTGTCGTACTTGAACCTCACTGACTATGGGAAGACCATTACAGTGATTGCAAGTCTTTGTCAGTGTGTGTGTGTGTGTGTGTGTGTCTGTCTTGTGTCAACGCGTGCGTGATGACACCCTGGAAGAAAAGGTTCTCTATTTAATCAGTCTCAGTGATGTGCCAATGAACAGGCAGGCCACTACCATATAGTAGTCCCGAACGTAGGGGAGATTTTTAACACTACAGACACACAGCAGCTTGTTATTGGCAAATAACATGCAGACGGTTATGATGTTTAAGGGATCCCACAACAGTTAACTCTGTTAACTCTGTGAAATCTGCAGAAGCCGTTAACCATGCTATTAAGCCTGTTTAGATGGAATGAAATAAAATTCTATTGGTGACGTGTTTACTTTTGTAAGAAGACTTTTACAAGACAATAACCAGATTAAATTTGAGTGGTGTTTATGCCTTTTTTGGAACCCCAATTGGGTATTAGATTTGGTGAACAATGAACTGTGAACCAGAGGGAAAGACCACTGATTGCCAGAGCAATTTCTGGAAGCCTTTTTTGGATTTTATTTATGCTTTCCTTTGCCCTTCAACACCCCACCTGCTGACCATATGCAGACTTTTCTGAGGCACAAAAAGACACCCATGGAAACATATTTTGAAGTTCAATCATGACTAATTCAATGCTCTAACAAGCACACTCATCGTCAAGGACAGTGTATTAATTGAGCGGTATCGGAAGGGGAAGGGCAGCCGTGTTCAGGGGAGTACAGGAGCAGGTTGTAATGCCAATCTTATAAGCTGCAAGTTCCATATTAGCTATTAGGAATTTATTGACACCTTTTTGAGTTAAAGCATTGTTTTGTTGTCTTTGAGGCAGCTGCTAATTTTTCCAGAATCAAGCCCATGAAGTGGACTGCCTCTCCATCGAGGGCTCTCCTACTATATTTGGGTGACTTCCAAGGAAAGGAAATACCCATTATAGATAAACTACCAGGTTTAGATGTAGAACGACAGGCTGTTTGGTCTAATATCTGGTTCTGATACTTATCTCCTCTTTCATCTGTTCTCTCTCTCTGACTGCCTGCCCCTGAACTACCTCTCCAATCTTTCTCTTCATCAGCAAGCAGGTAAAGTAGTTAGATCTTTAGGCTTTCATGATATGGAACCTATAACTGATTGTGTGCTTTAACTGATGGTCCTGTCTGATGGTTAGCCTGCCTCTCTTGCATGCTTCTCGGTAATGTTCAGCAAAACTTCTAAATTTGTGGATTGTGGTCCATTGATGCTCTCAAGTAATCTTACAATGGATAGGAAGAATTGAACTTTCAACGACAAGACAATTGTAAATCCAACGGTTAAGACACATATTATCCATGATTTCCGAATAGTGTATAATATCTAAAAATGAATGGCCTTTTGTGTGATTTTAAAAATTTGCATCCACATGCATCTGTTGGGATCCAGCTGTTCGTTAAGCAGCGGCCGTGCAGGAGGATGAAGTCAACAGGTGCAGGTCATCTGGCCTCGTCAGGCTGAAGATAAAGGGAGCCCGTTGCCAGCCTGTAGCTGCCAGATTGTTGGTTCCTTTTTCGCCTCTCCTCGCAAGTCCTTGGTCTTCTTGTGGATAAACCTCTACCGCCTCACTTCCTCAGTGTCCTTGTGTTCGCATCAAACCTCTGCATTCATCCTGACCCAGCGGACACTCTCGGAGGGCCCTAGCTGAGCAGAGCTTGGTATTCTCCCCTCATGACGCCGCTCTGTTCACTTAACGACTGACGGGAGATCACCAACCAGCATCTGGCTCAGCTTACTCAGTTGCTGCTGAGATTTCGGTCGGATTCACCCCCCCCTCCACCGGTCTCTCAGGCCCTCTCTACCTCTTGGCTCCCCCGTGCCCGAGAAATTCTCTGGTGATGTGGGTCGTTGCGGGGGATTCCTCTTGCAGTGCACTCTGGTGTTCAGCCGACTGCTTCCCCGACGACGATGCCAGGATCTCTTTTGTTCTCGGACTTCTCACTGACGGAGCCCTAAGATGAGCTGAGGCCCGTTTTCAGGACTGTTCCAGCTTCGGGTGCACTTTCTCCCAGTTTACTCAGAAGTTCAAGCGGGGATTCCGACCACACCGTCCGGTCCAGAAACCTCTGGATGATTAAACAGGGTCAGAGAACCGTCTCAGAGTTCTCTCTTGAATTTACAACACTTGTGGCTGCATCTGGGTGAAACCCCCTGCGCTTAAGAGCACCTTTTGTCTTGCTCTCAGTGACTCCTTGAAGGACCAACCGAGACCTGAGATGAACTTATATCCTTGGCTGTCCGCCCGGATAATTGTCTGAGGGAGAGAAGGAAGGAGTGAACGAGACGACTGGTCATGCGCAATACTAATGATCCAGCCCCTTCTCTCATCCCAGACACAGGTCTACTAACCCGGAACCAGAACCGATGTAGGTCAGCTGGACTCACCTGTCCCAAGAGGAACGCCAATGTTGGGTCAGGAACGGGTTATGTATGTATTGCGGTTCCCGCGGTCACTACATTTCCTGTTGCTCTCTGTTAAAAGGACAGCGCCCGCCAGTAGAGGCAGGAATACTGGTGGCCGGGACTGGAGCTCATTGGATCTGCCGGCAATCTGCCCATCAATCTTCCAACCAGGCCTTCAGACTCCAGAACTGACCTTTGACTTATGTTCTGTTCCACCGGAATACCATGACTTGCAAGGACAAAGCTCTGTCCTTGCCACCACACAGGCCCTACGGTAGCGCCGCTACCTGGAAGTAGGCTGAACAACTTGTTTAGACCTGAGCGTGAGGCCCTGGGGATGTACATTCGTGATTTTGTGGGTGCTGGATTAATCAGACCCTCCCCCTCTCCTGTGGGGCTGGATTTTTCTTTGTCCAGAAGAAAGACGAGACCCTACGCCCCTGTATTGCCTACCGTGGATTGAACCAAATCACGGTCAGAACAGATATCCCCTACCACTCATCTCCTCAGCTTTTGAATCCATTCAGGGGTCCGCCATTTTTACTAAGTTGGATCTCTGAAACGCCTACCATCTTGTTTGGATCCGCAAGGGAGATGATGGAAGACTGCATTCAAGACTGATCGGACACTTTGAGTACCTGGTCACGCCTTTTGGACTTTGCAATGCCCCAGCTGTGTTCCAAGAAATGATGTGCTCTGTGACTTTCTAAATGTCTTCGTATTTGGACGATATTCGCCTCTTCTCAAGGACCCTAGTTTACCACCAGAGGCATGTCCGCTTGGTTCTCCAGCGACTTTTGGAGAACGGTCTCTCCGTCAAGGTCGAGCTGTGACTTTCACAAGTGTCCGCAGCTTTCCTCGGTTACATCCTGGAGAGTGGACAGATTCGCACGGATCCTGAGAAGTTGGTGTCAGATTCCTGGCTCCCTATTCGCCTCTCCTCGCAAGTTCTACGTCTCCTTGTAAATAAAGCTCATTAACGCCTCACCTCCATTCATCGTGACAGTATCAGTCATATTTGATCATCTCATTCTCCATGACTTTAGGTAGCTAATTACAGGAAATGGATAACAGATGGCACAGCCATGCAAACCTATACATAGAGTAGCTGATTTTGGACCTTTTTTAAAATCCAGTTTGGCTAATTAACACAATTTATATGCAGTTTAAGGCTCCATATAAACCTCATGTTAAATTGTGGCCCTTTGCGCATCTATTCAAACATTTTTCATCACAATCCACAGCCACTTTATGGAAATATCTTCTCTCATCCAAGTAGTCGTGCTGAAGTGAAGCACACTCAGCAGAGGATATTGGAATAGCAAGCAGATCAATATGAAGCTGAAAGTACTTTTATACCTCTCTTCCCTCGAGACTTTGAACTGCCTTCTCTCTGAATGAGTTGAGGGACTATTAGTTATATCAACTCTTAATTATTCCCACGTCTGTTGAGGGGGAGGAAGGCAGCACTGGGTGGGTCAGCAAACTGCCTCGGAGTCGGCATTCACTTCTCAGTCCCCGAGAATATTAGTCATAAATACTCATACTGTCATATCATCCACCCCTTACTGAAGCTAATTATTGCTGTGGTCGACTGTTAAATTTAGATGACGCCGTTTTTGGTAAGTAAGCCTGAAGTGCTTGGAGTGGCAAAAGTCTCCCCTCAGCACTGCTGCGATTTTGCTATTACTTCTGCTAGGATCCCAATAAAGCCATAACCAGACAGCTGAATCATGTGTTGTGTCTGAGTGAATGGGTGACTGCTTTATTACTTCCTGCAGTGGGCTGTGAGCTGTTCTACTCCTTGCCTGTGTCACACTTAAAGCAACGATGGTTGCTATAGCAATGAGGTTTTACTAGGAAACATTTTGATTTTTTCGACATGCAGACGTAGACAAAAATAGGGACTGGTCATGACCTTGCGACAGAGAGCGTGGGAAGGCAGCTGGGGTTTGTTTGCAGTGACTCTTGTCTTGTGTTTTTTTCTTTCTTTTTTTTTTTCGTTTTAGATGTTAAGTGAGCGACAATTCAGAGAATAATGTATCTAACTGTAACTACCTAAATATTGCCTCAGACATGCAAAAACCACAGTTTACTTATCTCTGATATAATCCCCAACGTATTTATTGCCATAATCAGTCCTGAGCCTTCCTTATGAAGCTATGTGGTTCCAGCATCATATTTGATTTCTTCATCTTGTTTGGGTCAAAGTTGATACATTTGTATGTTGGTTTAAAGACAGAGAGAGGGATGGGGTGGGGAAAGAGAAATAAGCCACATATGAACGTCATGTGAAAAAGATCATTTACATAGCTGTTTTCAGCATTTTCATTTTCATGTTTTCAGGTGTTTCCATTTGATTTGGAACATTCTAAGTCAGCTCTTCACACTAATATTCAATTTAAATGCTAGCCTGGGCCAGCTCAGCTAAGATGTCATGCTTTTATTGCTTTAAGCCGGATTTGTTCAAAAATAAAATGACAGAGATTTTTATGTGGTTTGAAAACCTTTTATGGATTTGCAAAACGTTCACCGTATGATTTTTGATGTCTCTGACAGGCATCATAAACACCACACTAGTGGTCCAATTTGAACATTATTTGAAGTCTGTTTCTGCAGTTTTATGTCAGGAAACTCCATAACAGAATTGCTGACATCTCGTTTCTCTTAACATTTACCTGTTTGTAGTCTTACCCTTTCACAGAAATAGCTACAGAAATAATAAGCAACTGATTCCTCAGTACTCTTCCTTCAAATCAATTTTTCATTATCCTCTCTTCTTTTACTCTCTCTCTCGCATGAAAAATTGGTCAAATTGCTGATCAGACACACATTTGCGTAATTGAATATTCACTGCTGTACCGCTATTGATGTCGATAATATTTCCTCAAACACTGGATGAAAACCATATGTAATAATCTGTCTTAAAATAAGTAAATAAATAAATTATATATATACATATATAAATATATATATATATATATATATATATACATATATAAATATATATATATATATATATATATATATATATATATATATATATATATATATATATATATATATATATATGATTGCCACGAAGTATAATAAGCCCAAATACTGTTTTTTTTTTTCCAAACACTGATAATGTTTTTGTCCCTTTTTGTATTGTTATTCGTTTTCTTTTTAATTCTTACCTCTCTGGCTGATTTTGTGTGGGAGCCTCTGCAGTTCATTTCCATATGATATGATATGCTCAAAGGGGTTAGAGGTAGCCAAGGGCCCTGCCTGCCACTCTCTTCACAGTAAGTTGACAAATGGTATTTAACATTACTTTGTCTGGCCCATCCCAGCGGGCAAAGAAAACCTGCACAAATCAGGCTATTGTGGAGTAGGGAGGGTAGGGACTTTGAATATTGGGACGATGACAGGAAAAGGTAGAGAGTTGGTTGACATGATGCAGAAAAGGAAGGTGGATATACTGTATGTTCAGAAGATCAGGTGGAAAGGTAGCAAGACTAGATGCTAGGGGCAGATTTTAAGTTGTACTATCATGTTACTGACAGGAAGAGAAATGGAGTAGGAGTTATCTTGAAGGAGGGGTTTGTTAGGAATGTTCGGGAGGTGAAAAAGAGCGTCAGATAGACTGATGAGTCTGAAGCTGCAAAATGAGAGTGTGATGCTTAATGCTGTTTGTGGCTATGCCCCACAGGTAGGATGTGAGTTAAAGGACAAGGAGGAATTCTGCAGTGAGTTAGATGAAGTGATGCAGAATATCCCTCGAGGGGATATTTGCTGCAAACTTGAATGGACATGTTGGCGATGGCTGTAGGGAATATTTTTTTCCCAGGAGAGGCAAGAACACAGCGTAAATCATGAGAGTGGAGGTCGGAGCATACATTTAGACTACATCTCGTGTAGATGCTATAATCTGAAGGATACCTGTGACTGTAAAGTAGTGGTAGGTGTGAGTATAGCCCGACAGCATAGGATGGTGGTTTGTAGGATGAATCTGGTGAGGAGATGAGATAGGCTCTAGGCGGTCAGGGAGATCTTCCAGATGACTGGTCAACTCAAGCAAATGTGATTTGGGAGACAGGTAGGGAAGTACTTGGTGTGTCATGAGGAAGGTAAGTAGATAAGGAGACTTGGTGGTGGAATGAGGAAGGGCAGGCAAAGTACAAATGAGGTTGAATTATGACTTTGTAGACCTAGAAAAAACATGTGTCAGGGTGCCGAGATAGGAACTATTGTATTGTATGAGGAAGTCTGGATTGGCAGAGAACTATGTTAGACTGGTGCAGGACATGTATGCTGGCTGTGAGACAGTAGCGAGATGTGCTATAGCTGTGACAGAGAAGTTCAAGATGGAGGTGGAACTGCATCAGGGGTTAGCTTTGAGCCCCTTCTTGTTTGCAATGGTGATGGACAGGCTGACAGCCTGATGATGTCACACAGAAACCCATGAACCATGATGTTTACAGACGGCATTATGATCTGTAATGAGAGCAGGAAGCATGTGGAGGAAAATCTATAGAGATAGATCTATGGCCTTGAAAGGAAAGGAATTAATGTTAGCCACAGCAAGACAGAATATATATGTGTGAATGAGAGGAACCCAAGTGGAATGAAGAGCAGTAGTGCTTTGTGGTTTGGTGACACTGACATTGAGGAAAGGCAGGCAGAGCTGGAGGTAACAGAGATGAAGATGTCGAGGCTCTCTTTGGGAGTGACGAGGATGCAAAAGATCAGGAATGAGTCCATCAGAGGGACAACACATGTTAGATGTTTTAGATAGAAGGTCAGAGAAGCCAGACTGAGATGGTTGGGTCATGGACACAGGAGGGATAGGGACTATATTGGTAGAAGGATGTTGAGGTTGGAGCTGCCAGGCTGCAGGTATAGAAGAAGACCAACAAGAAGATACATGGATGTAGTAAAAGAGGACATGAAGTTAGTCGGTGTGAGAGGAGAGGATACAGAGAAGAGGGTTAGATGGAGGAGGTCGGCGACCCCTGAAGGTAGTAGCCGAAAGTAAAAGAAGAAGATATCTGCATCCTCTTTCTCCAAGCAGAAATATTAAAGAATGCATGCAAATGCACATGTTATCAAAATGGACTCATCCTTGTGTGATAGCAGGGACACTATAGGTTTCCAGTAAACAGGCCCAGAAACACAGATGCACAAAACGAGGATTTTAGAAAACAAAGTGGGGACTCAGGTTTTTCTCCTTTATCATAAAACATCTTTCCAGTGATTTTGAAACGGGTCGTTTTATTTATTTTTGTCGCAGGAAAGACAGAAATGAGATCTTGTAGTTTTAATGACAGTCCTCTAAATCAGGCAGGTTGAGGGCAGGTTCCAGGATGCAGTTTGTTACTGCAGCTATTAATGCTCATCAGACGATTTACAGGAAATCCTATATTTCTCCAATCTGCCTCCCTTTTTAATTCATCTAAAAAATTACCATGGCACCCACAATGACAAATGCTTACTCAGCTTGGGAAAAAGTCTTTGTACTATGAAAGAATATGCAATGTTATGTCTCCAGAGGAAAGGTCTCTAGAGGAATCACTCATGATCACGATGAAAATTCTTCTTCTGATCACGATTGTTCTTAGTTGAACTTTATTGTGTTTTTTTCATGCTCATTTTAAACTGCTTTCACATCTTTGACAAAATCAATAGTTTTGATAGGTTTCACAGAGGTACGCAACACTGAATTCAGGTGTGTGTGTGTGTGTGTGTGTGTGTGTGTGTCCAGAAAAAGGACAGATGGATGGACGATAAAAAGGTACTATATACACACACATACATGCGCAATTTTAGGTGACATTTATGACTCTCTAAGCTCACTCTGAAACGTCAGAATATCCCCTGTGGAATTTCCTTGTGTGAAGTTGTTTCATTAGAGCTTCATACCATGAACTCATATATATTATAAGTTCAGAAATGATCTGATTTAAGGTCATCCGGTCATCACCTTCTCCTCCTCTTCCAACTGAAATACCATGCTGATACCTTCTGTTCAACCTGACCAATGTTAGCTGATGTTACACACGGTTTGGAGAAACTGTAGTAAGATTTGTATGATGATTGTGGAGCCATGATTCTCAGTAGTCAGATCTTATTTTGGACAGATATTGTTTTCAGAGGCAGTTTTTTTTTTCCCATCAGACATGATCTTTCAACTCAGGTACTTTTGTTCAGTCATGTTGAAAAAGTACGATTTAAATCTCCATGAAAGTCGGATGTGATTTGAACCTCTTTTAGGTGTTTGCCGTTGTCGTTTCGAGTCAGCTGCTCAGCCCGTCCTTTGTGCCTTTGCACTGAAGTATAATTATGTGTCAAGTGGTTGTTTCAAAATTGGTATTTGTACTCAGCAACAGCACCTGTGGAAAGCATTTAACGACAAATGTCTCCGTTCAATCAACAGCATAAGATAGCGAAGGACTCACACTCTTGTCCAAATCTGTCTTTTTGCAGAACTGCTGTCTTCTTAACCACCAAATACTTTTTCTCATCATACAGCCACCATTTGAAAGCAATGTATTGACTTATTTTCCCAATCTCTTAATATATGTGGGTGAAATGGCTAGCCTCCATACTCTACTCTTCTGTACTCTACTGTACTCTACTCTACTCTACTCTACTCTACTCTACTCTACTCTACTCTACTCTACTCTACTGTACTCTACTCTACTGTACTCTACTCTACTGTACTCTACTCTACTGTACTCTACTGTACTCTACTCTACTCTACTGTACTCTACTCTACTCTACTCTACTCTACTCTACTCTACTCTACTCTACTCTACTGTACTCTACTCTACTCTACTCTACTCTACTCTACTCTACTGTACTCTACTTACTCTACTCTACTGTACTCTACTCTACTGTACTCTACTGTACTGTACTCTACTGTACTCTACTCTACTGTACTCTACTCTACTGTACTGTACTCTACTCTACTGTACTCTACTGTACTCTACTCTACTGTACTCTACTGTACTCTACTCTACTCTACTGTACTCTACTCTACTGTACTCTACTGTACTCTACTCTACTCTTCTGTACTCTACTGTACTCTACTCTACTGTACTCTACTGTACTGTACTCTACTGTACTCTACTCTACTCTACTGTACTGTACTCTACTGTACTGTACTCTACTCTACTGTACTCTACTGTACTCTACTCTACTCTTCTGTACTCTACTG
Source organism: Fistularia tabacaria (assembly GCA_901007705.1). Classification (NCBI taxonomy): domain Eukaryota; kingdom Metazoa; phylum Chordata; class Actinopteri; order Syngnathiformes; family Fistulariidae; genus Fistularia; species Fistularia tabacaria. Next base: position 15,012 of record CAAKHD010009183.1, on the reverse strand, counting down.
TACTCTACTCTACTCTACTGTACTGTACTCTACTGTACTCTACTGTACTCTACTCTACTGTACTCTACTGTACTCTACTCTACTCTACTGTACTCTACTGTACTCTACTGTACTCTACTCTAGTGTACTCTACTGTACTCTACTCTAGTGTAATCCAGTAAGACTATTGGAAATGATCAATGTGCAGCTAAAGCTTTGGAGGTAAAGCAGGTCATATTAGAAGTGTGTGATGATTCGTTTCTGGTTCAGTCCCTGTGTCCTCCTGATGTGGTATAAAACTGTCCTTGAGCAGAACATTGAACCATAAATCCCCTTGATGTCTTTGCCAGGATATTGCAAGTTGGCACATTCCATAGCGGCCTCTGCCAGCAGCGTGTGAATGGCTAGGAGCAACCGAGCGAGAAGTCGAGTGCCTTGAGCGGTCAGAAGAAAGTAAACCTCATATAGATGAAGTCAACTCACCATTTCTATTAATTAGTAAGTTTTGGGTGAGTGAGTTGCCACTTTAGACGGATCAAAACAGTTTTCATTGCAGTTTTTACAGACTCATGCCAGGGAGGTTGATTCAGGGTTTGTACATAGGCAGCTTTTTGATGTTCTCCAGTGAACTGACATGAACTGAGAGCACAACAAGACTTTTAGGGGATGCTGGTAATGTCTACTGCTCCAGGCTCGTGTCTCCTTGCAAGCGGTGTTTTTAATCATGAGCATCTTGACTGAGTGAAATTTATAGCTTCCATTCACTGAAGCCTGTGGACTGGCTGACCGGGGGAGGGTGGGGTTACGCTGAGGGTGCTGCTTTGGACCTGCTACTCATCTGATTAAGGTCTTTTTGACCTTCTGATTAGCAACTCCTCGGAGGCAACGGGCTTTTGGGGGATTAGTGTAGTGTATGCTTGTTTAAGATTCGCAGGGTTATCATGGGGATTCTGGACCGGTTTGATTTATGGAATATTGGCAAAGTTTGATTGGTTTGTAACCAAGCAGGCAAATGTTATTCAGGTAAAACATTTGCTGCTGCCAGCATGTCGTATGACAGACAACTAACCTACAAGACAGACACATTATTAGTTTCAGCACATGATGGAAATTGGTTTTGTGACATGTAATCAAGTATAGTATTCCACGATACAATTGCAGTACGTATCATATCCTAAGTTCCTTGGCAACACTGACAGTATTTATTGTATTTAAAAGAAGAAAAAATAAACACACATTCGTACTTGTGTGGGTGTCGTTTTTCTTTTTCTCTTCTTTTCTTTCATTCCAAATTTAGGATGTCAAAACATGCCCCTGCATTAGGTTTATCACACGTGAACATTCATTCACACTGGTCCCACTCTGGAGTCGCAACAAGAGCAGAGGCCCGACCTAGATGAGTCAGGTTTGATTTGGGAGTCGACTCTCCCACCCCTCCTGTCACATCTTCATTGTCTGGGGAGTAGTTTGAGAATAATGTGCACACATGTGCATGCACACACACACACACACACACACACAACACAAGAGTGTTGCTGTTGAAATCTTCAAATATGTAAGTGTCTCCATGTCACAAGGCTTGAGAAAGTCTGTCTTCGTCTTTTGTAAACAGTCTGTATGTTTTTTTTGGTTTGTTTTTAGGCGAAAGGGAGCTCTCCTTGTGTGTTTCCATGCCTTGTTCAAAATTAAAACAGAGTGGTTTAATCTTGACACTTATGGGAATGCAATGTTGTCTGAATCCTGATGGGACCTCACGCCTAACATGGCTGGCTTATGTAGAAATGTTGCTTTAAAAGATGGAAAATATACTGGATAGAAGTTGGTAAGGCTGTGACTCACAACAAAAAGACTGGTAATTACAATGAAGTGAATGTTGCAGAATTAATGGTTATTTGCTGCAATGTTCAACATACAACAGTCACTCAGTGACATGGGGGTTACATTTTGAAGACATGACCGAATACAATATCTCCTGCCATTGGTATCAACACCTTTGAAAGAGTTTATTGACTTGGTCATGTGATATTACTGTTGAGCTTCATGTGTGAGGTGAAATACAGGACAACCAGGCTTTCTTACTCATAGTTCTGATGTCCAGAAGGCTTAAAGAATTCTAATGTCTCTAGCTTAGTTAGCTATGGAGACTGTATTCAGTTGACAGTAAACTAAAACGGTAATTTGATAAACGTGTGCATGTGTTACTCAGACCCGTGTGGACTGTCACAGTTTATTTGCATCACACCTTTTGTGGAAAAACAGTCAAAATCCAAACTTCTTAGTGGGTTGTCTTTCAGGGATTAGAAACATATCATGGCTGATCACATTTGCATGTGTCTTGTTAGTTTTTTACCACAATCCGTATAATCCATTAAGCAACTATCGAGCAGCAACATTCATCAGAAGGTGCTGCAATGTGCTTTTATTATGATAAGCATTATGAATGCATTATGCAAATCGAGACGAATTTAAGTGTTTCACAACAGTTTTGTTTTCCATTTCCTTCTTTTTCTTTTCTATTTTACTTTCAATGTTTAAATTAAAAAATGTTTGCGCAATCAAATATCCCTAAAGTAATTGTAACCAGTAAGAAGAAAAATAAATACAAAGAGTTCTTGTTGTTTTCACAGAAAAATATGCAAAAATACATGACAATTTTATTTCATCAGGTTCCTCAAGACACATCATCATATAAGTGTCATTTCTATAATCTATATTCTCTTGTAATCTCTTGTCTTCTTAATGCATACTTCTACTTTGTTGGGAAGGTTAAGGTTGGCCTTCAGGGTTTTTTTTCCCTGCTTGTCCTGTTGTGCTGTTTTTTATCGCTGTATCGGGTCAGGATTTGCGAAACACCTAATAGACTGAGCGGTGCTCTCGACCCTGTTTGGCCTTGAGTTGACCACAGTCCTATTTAAGTCCTCTACATTTTTCATTTCCTTTGCCACAGTGCTGGTTCTCACCGCTCCATAACTGCCCCACCCCCCTTTAAAATGGAAGCCTTTGTCCCCATGTGGATGATTCAGGTCAGAATATATTCAGAGGAAATCAAGTCTTGCAGCACACAAGGGACATCAATATGTAGCCAGTGGTTGGAGAAAAACTTAAAATGGCTCAGTGCCATAATTAATTCAGACATTGAACTGGCTCAGGGTTAAAGTTGTGAAAATAGCCTAGGAAAAGACATTCTGTGAAGCCATACTTGATGTCAAATATATTCAAATCAGTCAAATTTAAAAAGCAAAGGCTTTGTGTATGCGAGGGCCACAAGGCCACATGAGAAAATATGCAATTCAGTCTCCAGACAGCCTTCATCCGTGGCCCACTGATAATGCCTACTGTATTCACACAATGTATTCGAATGCCTCTAAAGAACCTTATTTCACTTGCTAAAATCTGTCTCTGTCTTTCACATAGAGACACTCCTGTAAAATGGAATTGTCATCTAGTTCTTCCTGGTTGGGTGGTGCTGGTGTTTGGGCGCAATGCATCATGTTACAAACATATGAGTTGTCAGTTAGCAGCGTCCTGTTATTCAAAATCAAAGCGTAGCATGGTTCAATAGACTAACAATACGTTTGCTGAAGAAAAAAAGTGAATTGATTCCTTTTTTATCAACGTAGCATTCATCTGGAAGGAATCAGTTGTTGGAGCCAGGTTGTTTTCAATTGAGCATCTTGGCTGTCAAGTTAAGCAGCGTTAAATGTTGTGCAAATTAGCTGCGTCAAGGAGTAAAAACAGCAACCGACTGCATATTCATTTCATCGTGGGTTCCTTTCTGTGATCACAACCAAAGAAAAACAAATCTTCCAGGCCTTCTTTGTTAGTCCAGCTACAGATAGTAAAACATTTCTATTACCGCTCAGTGTGGATAATATTTGTATTCAACATATCATCCCCAGATATGGTTATTGTAGATTTGAATATTGTAGTGAGCAGCGGAGATGCAGTCGCTCTGATTGCTGGCGCGACTGCACGTGGTCATGAGAGTGATGTATTATCTCTGAAATATTCTTGTTCTATTGCGTTTGATGTAGTTGTGAGTATTTGTGAGTGTTAGTACAACTGAAATGTTTGAATCACTCCAGTGACAACCGTGACTGAAACGGACACTTTGTGTATTAAATATGGTCTATGTTCCTGTGTGAGATTGCAGCCGCCTTTTCATAATCTGAACTCTGAGGTCTTGCATTGCATGTGACGCGGGAGTGACGAAAGTCTGAGCTCTCTCTCGGGATCTGGTGGACTTGCCTGACTTATCGCTTGCTGGCTTCCCGCAATACGATGGATGCTATCCATGTGTGTTAGTACTGCGTAACTTCAGTTGATGGGTATAGACAGCATGATGATATTGTGTGATCTTTGCAGATATCGTTTTTATTAATGGCTGCGCTAAGTAACACAATGAAAACATATGCTAAGAAAAAAAAGATGCATGCACGCGAAAACCCCACACACTTAAGCTTGCATAGTTTCTCCTCAGACCGTCCTTTACGACCTTATCAGTATGCATCAGCTTCGTTACATCGTGCTGGCAGCCAGTCAGGAGGACGAAGGGCCCGTCCATGCTCTCCAGGTAGAGCAGGAGCTTCTCACCTTACTTCATGCCATATCAGTGATTAGAATGATCCAGAGCTATTACATTCCAGCTGACCCCTATCTCTTTCACCTCAGCGTTGGGAGGAGAGAGACACCTGAGGATAAAGTGAAGTGAGTTGGAAGGTATCACAAGTTGGCGGGATTTAGGACCAGGCTGAGTGACTTATTTTTTTGTTTATTATGTTTTAAGTGTAGTTTTAATTGTCCCATTCAAATTCTGTGTAATTGGCATACAACAAGTTGGTGATTCAAAGATGATCCAATGTCAATTGACTGAAGTTGTGAGTAAGACCTAATGCAGGTTGAAACATTTCTAGTATGTCCATGGAAAAAACTGCATCATTGTTTTACATCTGAATTCACTCCGAAAAAAAACGACAACACAGAAGAGCAAGGATGCAAGACGATGGAAACAAGATGACCTTGTAGTACTTCTCAAGGGCAACACTGTCTGAATTCACTTCCGGAAAATTGGTCATCGTGTTTTGTTATGTCTCTTAACAGGCTTGATAAGGGCATTTTAGGATAAGAAGAGAGACTTTTGTTGCAACATTCAAGACCCGGGAGCTTGAGGGTTCTTTGCAACGTACCAGCTGTTCCCAGGATTATTCTCCTCTGCACAGATCTCAGGTGCTCTTTCTGGAGTCTGCTGGAGCCATTGTCCCAGCTCGGGGGTTACCACGACTGGATAGGGTAGGAAGGGCGAGGGTTCAAATTCCGGTCAAGGTGCATTATCCAGGTGGATCCTATCAAAAATGATCACCGAAATTAAATCTGTACACGATCGCACAGACACAAAATGGCCAAAAGTAGTTTTGCTCAATTGCCTGCTTTGACTAGCATCTGAACTTAAGTGCCATCCCATTCCTAATCCATGGGGTTCAAGATGATGTTGGACCACCCTTTACAGCTACAACAGCTTCGACTCTTCTGGGAAGTTCGTCCGCAAGGTTCAGGAGTGTGTTTCACACACTCATGTTGAATGAGAAGGTCCGGCTCTCGGTCTCTGCAAATTCATCCCAAAGGTGCTCGATGGGGTTGAGGTCAGGACTCTGTGCAGGCCAGTCAAGTTCATCCACGCCAGACTCTGTCATCCATGTCTTTATGGACCTTGCTTTGTGCACAGGCCCACAGGAATGCTGTGCAATACCAAGCATGAGTATGTGGACATTTTGGACAATAGACTGGCATATCCAGGCTGTATTCGGACGAGAGCGTTGCACCCTGGACTGGCCGTCAGTCCATCGCAGGGCCACACAAACAGACAACCACTATCTCACTTACTCATTTGGGGCAATTCTCCCAGTTTTTCCAATGAACCTGCTCCATGTTTTTGCAAACCGGAGAACGCGGAGGAAACCCACGCAGAGAACATGCGAACTCCGCCAAAGCACTAACCACCTCGCACCGTGCCGCCCTGGTACGATGTCTCTATTCGATATTCACATTTGCCACATTCAGTCATTCATACAAGATGATATATTTCACATAAAAACAAGGTGGGTGTTGAATACAAATAATGACAAGCCAATCAGAGGTGCAGGTTCCTGTGGAGTGTGACATCCCTCTGACGTGAATCATGGTTTTTTGTGCATCTGTATGACCATGCACCCTGCTCATAATGACTCACCACAGGAGCTGGATTGCGATCTGTATTATTACCCCCTTTTCATCTCCCAATAGTCTGGTCCTCTTTAGCCTGGATTGATGGACGTCTTCGGCTGAAGTGGCTGTGGTTGTTATTAAATGTTGGACCGAACAAACCCTTCAGACTGCTCGAACAATACCGTCCCAAATTAAGTAGAGGGGAATTGTTCAGGGAGAATGGAAACATTTCAGTTGTGGCCTTCAGAATAGCGAATGCACAAAGAAGCACATATTTATCTTGCTTGTCCTAATCCGTGAGCATTTTTTTTCCCCTCTCATTGATCTGCGTTTTACCATAGAAATATATGGAATTTCCATTGTTGCGCGGTAAGATGTAATCAAGTGAATAGACAAGAACTCATGCAGAGGGCAAACATGGTTTGAGGATAGAAAAGAAAACTCCTGCAAATATGTGTGTACATATTAGTTGAAGAGGGATTACAAATAGGACATTATTTTTCATTTTTATCCAGGTAGTGAGGACCAGTAACTAACCTTGGAAGATCGGAAGAGCACACG